>PVJL010009735.1:0-54697 GCA_004026885.1 Lyroderma lyra | reverse complement strand
TGCCAACGTAAGCGCACGGTGGCAAGTTCACAAATGTAACTGTCAGACTCCTGTGTCTGTGCTCAATAACTTGTGTAAAGGTACAGTCATCTCTAGGACATTGAGGGCCCTAGAGAAATCACACCTTGTTCTCCTTCTCTCAACCTGGGTTACAAAGAGTAAGAAGGAGTCTGAGAGTGAAAGAGTAGTCAGTCAGAAGTCACACTGAGGGTTCATGTCTGAAAGCAGAGGGGAAAGGGGATGTTTATGTGTTTGCACATACATGCTACTGGTTTTTTAGTACTAGTTGATGAAATGCCTTCCTCACTTTTCATCTGCCCACAGTTACAGCCCAAGTGAATTTAGTCCCCTTTGTCACATACTAGGAACAGTTCTGCTCACTTACTTGAGGAGAGAAAAATGCCCATTTTTCAGCTTACCCTAACAACCAGAACAATGCTTAAAGATAATAATTTGAAGAAACATTGTCTGCTCAATCTCTAAGCCACTCAGTTTCTCAATGCTAATACTGCTGTCCTTGTTTAGAAATAGCAACCGCATTTAGAATGGCTCCTTGTGACTGTGGTTAGAAGACAGCCTAATTGTTTCACAAAGGATGTAAGACATGCCTGTCTATTTCTAGTGCTCTGCAGGAAGAAAAAACAATGATTTGGCAAAGTTATCAGCTTAAACAGCAGAAATGGACACTTTTCTTACTTAAGAAAGCAATAACTAGCAATTATCCACTGGAAAACAGGGAAGAGAATGTTTGCTAAAGAAAGCAAAATGAGTTTAGGAAAACACATTAAGTGTACTTAGAAAAAGAATCCATATTCCCTAGAAATAACCAATGACATATCCCAGAGTGAGGGGTTCCATGCTTGTTCTAATAACAGTCTTGAAATACTACTTACCACGGAGAACTTGGCCCTTCGTATGCACCCACTGGGAGGGTACAGGACAGGGATACGGGAGCCCTGGTTTTTAGTTTTCCCTCTGCCCCTCATTCATTCTGTGACCTTGAGCAAGTTACTTCACCTCTAACAAACACCACATCTAACCACCTCACACAGGTGCTAGAAGAACCCAGTGAAATCATGGATGTGGGAGCACTTTGCAGAGCATGAAGCTCTATACAAGTGTAAGGGATTATTATCCAAATAGATTGCATGCCAACCCTTCTGATATCAGCTTCAAGGACTAAGCTTTGGCACATGATTCCCAACTCCCTGGTTTCTTCCCCCAAGTCTTGGTAACAGTAACTTTCATGCTTCCTTCCCTTGACAGCTTGCTTTTTAATGAGGATGGTGAATGAATTTATTCTTAATCAGCTTTATTCTCTCCTACAACGGTCCAGTCTTCCTCAGGAAAAAAATTAATTCTTTTGTAAAAACACCAACAACTCTTCATGTGCAAACTAAGCATGTGGTAGGTGTGAGGTGAGGTAGAAAAAAATCTGAACAATATACAGCTCCAGGGTAGAATTCTTTGATTTGAGTAAAACTTGTTTGAGAAGCTTTCAGTGCCCAGAATATACTATCCTCCCTTTATCTCTCAAAGAAAGAGTCAGGCTAGTCCATATACCACAACAATCAGAAATCTTACCTGGTTGCTGTTCTGTGCTCCTGAGCCTGTGTTGGCCACTCTGAGTGTCTGTATAATCTCTACCACCTGTGAAGATTCTAATTCAGTGCTGCCCATTTATATAGTCCTCACAGTGGCAGGACTCCAGAAATCTCTATCCCCAGCAGTCATAAGTCAGAACTCCCAAATTTTTGGCCATATCTGACTTAACCCACTCTATGTAGACATTACATCAGTGTTGTCAGCTTCCTAACTGAGGGCAAGGACTTGGACTCAAAATCAAGAAGCTGCTGTATCATGCCTCTGTACAAATCCTGTATCTGGGTTTCCCAATTTCCACAGACAATTCTGTGTACCATTAAGGCAGAATAAGTATTCTGGAGGACAAGTCTCACTCACAATCAACATGAGGAATCCTACATAACAAGGGGCTCAAGTATATGATGGATTCAAAGGGAAAAACTAAGGTTAGAGATCTGGGTGTCATATTAAAACAGAGGGAATAGGATATGGACAGAGTTAAAATAAGCAGTGGGTTTAATGACTACAGATCCAGGCTTGGCACAAGAGCACATACCAAAGCAGGGTCTTAACATTCAAGTAGAATTTGGTAACTCGACATCCTAAGTGGCATGTACATAAGTAGAGTCTAAAGATAAGGCACAGGAAGAAAACAGGGTACAAACTGAGCCTAAGAATAGTGCTCTAAGATCTGATACACTCAAATAGGTCCCTACAATATGAAAGCCATATGACAAATTCTTAGGCTGGCAGTAAAAATTTCCAACCAGAAAGGCAATCTATCTTTATATTCTATTTATGTAGAGCATTTGTCTCAAGATTAAGTTTGACTAAGTATAATACCCCAGGACCTTGTATCCTGCTTGAATTTTATTTCTGACCACTTATAGAACCCTATTTCCTTATATAGGGTCCTTATTTTTCTATGCTAGTTGAGGTGCTACCTCAAAATTTCATACAGTAATTATAAAATGGGCTAGGATACAAACCAGACTTTCATTAATTATTTCAGAAGCATGGGAAGGAAGTGTGAAGCAGAGGATATAAATGCATGACTTGGGATAGTAGGCTAGGAAATACATCTGCTATGGTAAGTCTACTCCTCAGCACATGTCAATGGCCATACGAGCAAGAACAGCAAATAAAATGGTATTAACTGTTGGCAGGAATTGTCATGGCAAAACTGGTCTCTATTGAGGTGTCTAGGGACTACATCTCATGTAGAACATGCTTCTCATTCATAAAACACCTATAAGTATCCCTGTTCTCCATGGAAATGGGAATGGATGGGAAGCATTTGGCAGAGTAGGGCTCAGGGAGCAGTAAAGTACTGTACCAAGGGCTGAAGTTATGAAATGGTAACCAGATGCTGGATTAGAATGTGTAAAGAGAATCACCAGAAAAAACTAAATCTGTTTTCAATTGGTTCCATTTAAAATAATACCCACACAAAATTTTCTTATACAATCTGGCATTGTGTCCACTTAGCACAAAGTCTGGCATACAGTAAGCACTCAATAAGTGGTATTGATTGAATGAATGATAAATTACACACCAAAACATCCAGACAAAACTTTCTAAGTTCTTTAATTTAGTTGTTAAAATTATGTAAATTTGTAGTAATATTCTCATATATATATTTTTATGTTAATATAATATTTTAATATTTTTATTATTAATTTTAGGTATACAAAACAAGATAATGATTGAACATTTATACACTTCACAAAGCAATAACCCCAACAAACCCAGGACCCATCTGACATCTTACATAGCTGTTACAATATCATTGACTGTATTCCCAATGTTGTATTCTATATCGTGTGACTGTATATATTTTTTATTTATATACATAAATTCAATATTGACATTCAATATTAATTTATATTATTTTCACATGTACAATTCAATGGTTAGGCATTTATGTAATTTATTAAGTGATCCTCTGATAAGTCTAGTGCCCAGCTGACACCATAGTTTTACAACATTATTGACTCTATTCCCCATGCTGTATTTCACATTCCTGTGACTATTTTGTAACTATTGATTTGTACTTCTTAATTCCTTAACCTTTTTCATACAACCCACCCAATACCCTCTCCTCTAGCAATGATCATTTTTTCATTTTTTTTTGTATCTATGAGTTTATTTCTGTTTTATTTGTTCATATATTTTGTTGGTTCAGAGCAGCAGTCCCCAACCTTTTTGGGACTAGGGACTGGTTTCATGGGAGACAATGTTTCCATGGACAGGGGTGACGGTACGGTTTCAGAATGATTCAAGTGTATTACATTTATTGTGCACTTTATTTCTATTATTATTACATTGTAATATATAATGAAACAGTTATACAACTCACTTTTCACTATAATGCGTGGTGCCAGATGCAGTTTAATTGTCACTTGTCACTGACAGGGTTTTAATATGAGTCTGTAAGCAACTGATTTGTTGTGGTCTCTGTGCAGTCAAATCTCCCTGCATCTGTATTTGCAGCCACTCCCCAGAGCTAGCATCACCACCTTAGCTCCAATCCAGATCATCAGGCATTAGATTCTCATAAGGAGCGCGCAGCCCAGATCCCTCACATGTACAGCACACAATAGGGTTCATGCTCCTGTGAGAACCTAATGCCACTGCTGACCTGACAGGAGATGGAGCTCTGGCAGTGATGCGAGTGATGGGGAGCAGCTGTCAATACAGATGAAGCTTCACTCACTCACCCACCACTCATCTCCTGCTGTGCAGCCCGGCTCCTAATGTGCCACAGACTGTTGCTGGTCCATGGCCCAGGGGTTGAAGACCTCTGATTTAGAGTCCACTGTAAGTGAACCATATGGTATTTGTCTTTCTCAATCTCACATATTTCACTTAGCATAATATCCTCTAGGTCCATCCATGTTGTTGCAATTGGTAAAATTTCATTCTTTTTTAGGACCAAGTAATATTCCATTGTATAAATGTACCAAAATTTCTTTATACAATCACCTATCGATGGGTATTTGGGTTGTTTCCATATCTTTGGTGTTGTGAATAGTGCTGCAATAAACATAGGGATACATAAATTTTCTTGAATTAGAGTTTTGGATAAATACACAGGGGTGGACTTGTTGGGTCATAAGGTAGTCTAATTTTTAATTTTTTGAGGAACCTCCATACTGTTTTCCATAGCCGCTGCACCAATTTGCAATCTCCCCAACAGTGCAGAAGTGTTTCCTTTTCTCCACATTCTCGCCAACACTTGTTGTTTGTTGATTTATTAATGATGGTCAACCTGACAGGTGTGAGGTGATATCTCATTGTGGTTTTTATTTGCATTTCTCTAATAATTAGTGATGTTGAACATCTGATCATAGGTCTATTGGTCATGTGCATGTCCTCTTTGGAGAAATGTCTATTCAGGTCTTCTGCCTGAGTTTTCTACAAATTTTGAATACTAGCCCTTTATCAGATATGTCTTGGACAAAGATCTCTCATTCAATAGGATGTCTTTTTGTTTTGTTGATGGTTTTCTTTGCTGTGAAAAACCTTTTAGTTTGATGTAATCCCATTTGCAAGTAACTAGTTGCTTTTCTCTTGCTGATTTTAAGGTTCTCTCATTGTCTTTAACCTTTGCCATTTTAATTTTGATGTGTATTAGTGCGGGCCTGTTTTGGGTCATCTGGATTGGGACTCTGTGCTTCCTGGGCTTGTATGCTTACTTTCTTTCTCAGGTTAGAGAAATTTTCAGTCATGATTTTTTCACATAGTTTCTTGATCCCTTGGTACCTCTCTTTTCCTTCTGGTACCCCTATGATGTGAATGTTGTTATTCTTGATGCTGTTCCAGAGGTCCCTTAAACTATCTTCAGTTTTTATTCTTTTTTGTTGTTGTTCCAATTGGATGTTTTCTGCTACCTTGTCCTTTAAATCTCTGATGACATCCTTTGCTTCATCTAGTCTGCTGTTGATTCCCTCTAGTGTATTCTGCATTTCAGTTATTGAATGTTTTTTATTGCTGACTGCTTTTTTATGGCTTCTATGTACTTCTTTATTGTTGTTATATCTTTGTTAAAATTCTCAGTAATTTCCTTAAGTATTCTTACAACTAATATTTTAAACTCTGTCTCTGGTAGGTTGGTTGCCTTCTATTCCTGGAGATTTCTCCTCTTGTTTTATTTGGGACATGTTTCTTTGTTTCCTCATTCTGGCTGCCTCTCTGTGTTTGCTTCATGCGTTAGTTAGATCTATGTCTCTCAGTGTTTGCTGGGTGGCCTTATGCAGTAGGTGTCCTATGTCATCCAATGGCAGTCTTTCTGATCTCCTGTGTGCATGTTCCAGGAGTATACCTTGTGTGTGTTGTGTGTGTTCTTTTGTCATTGAAACTTGATTGCTGTTGGCATGTTCGTAGGTGGAATTGACTCCCAGGTTGACTGATTGTGAGGACTGGCTATGCCCACAGTGTACGAGCTGCTGTGTGGGAGCTGACCCCTCAGAAGGGGATTCACTCCTGTAAGCTCTTGTGCCTGTTGTGACCACCCTTCATGTGTGCCACTTGTGGGGCTAACTAGGTTGTGCTCTGGTGAGGTCTGAACCCAGTCCCTGGGTGTGTTGTTTCTGATATCTCTTGGGAGAGGGTAGCATCTATTGGTTTCTGCTTGATTTTAACCTACTTGCTGAGTGTGGTTGTACAGGTATAGATCCTAGCCAGAAGAAATTGAGGAGGCTGTAGGTGAATTCTGCTCTTATCAGAAAACCAAGGAGACAGTTGGTGGTTTACTCCTATCATTTTTTTTGGTCTGATACCTTCTCTGAAAGTGAAAATAGTAGTCATTTAGAGGTCTTCTCCTTAGAGGCCTATCTTTTTGTTGAGCTCATTCTTCTCATTTCCCAAGTTTGCTGCCTTTTCCAAACTTCAGTTCCTCTTCCACTGGCTATTTTACCATTTATCCTCTGTCTGTCCAAACTTTTCCCCATTTATTGCCCTTCCTTTGGCTTGCTGGAATGTGTTGGCCTCACAAAGTTATCTCCAATAATTTTCCCTAAAATCATTTTAAACCTAGATTTTATAGGATGTCCTTGGTCCATAGTTGACAGGAAGGACTAGACAGAATGAAAAATCAAGTCCAAATGTTGTAAAAATTTTGCATCATCTCATTTAGTGTTTTTCTATTTTCTTAGTGGTGTTTTTCTTTATTCTAATTATGGATTATGAAGATTTGAGGGATTTTTTTGTTTATTCTATCTACCATGTGGTAAGAAATGTCTACACTCAGAATATTCTAATTCACATAATAATAACAACATGAAATACTATAATTCAGTTGTGTTGGGGAGGACTTAGAGATTCCTTCAAGAAACTCTTGTTGGAGAAGTAGCCTGGTGTGGAGGAAAAAGCACTAAACTGGGAGTTGAGATTTGTATTCTAGTCCCAGATTTCTCATTTAATTTCTGTGTAACTTTGGGCAAGTTACTCTCTTTCCCCAGTATAACAACAACAATAACAATAGTAGTGTGCATTATGTATTTACTATGTGCCAAGCAATGAAAGCAGCATATTAGATTTTCTATTCCATTTAATCTTTACAATATTCTTACAAGACAGAGACTAGTATAACCATCATTTTCTAGATTAGGTAACTGAAGCTCAGAAAAGTTGAGAAAGTTGCACAAAGTTGTACATAGCCAAAGGGCTCTCTAGGATTTCAGAATTAAAGTTCAAGCAACTAGTAAGTATCAGGCCCATCTGATTCCAGAGATCACACTGTTAACCAGTATGGAATGCTGCTCTTTATAACATTTTATTGAGCTTTAGTTTCTGCATTCATAAAAATAAGTGGTGTACGTTAATTTCTAAGGTCCTTTTTAGCACTAAGCAGTTAAGAGTTTTTATATGAAAGATATATTGAGATCTCCAGTGGCAGCTGAAATAGAGAACAAGAGCTAAAAATTTTGTATCATTCTTTTCCTCACATCACATGGAAATGTCATTGTTTTTCTTAGTGATGTTGGAAAGAAGGAGGAATGTGTACCCTCAATAGGTTTTAAGTCATAGGTCAAAGGAAGAAAAGAGCCTAGCATATCTGTCAGGAAACTGAAGAACTGGGAGAAACATGTAGCTTCTCCTTCAGATCTAATACATTTGCCAGGGAAAGAATGAGCACTTCCTTCCAAGAATGGAGACCAGTCCTGCACAAATTAATAATCAATAGCAATGTAGCAGAAAGCCTCTGAATCTACGAGGGAGTAATTTGTTATTTATGACACTGAAAATGTACTAAGGCTTTTCTTCATATCATATCTATGTGGATGACTCCCAAATATATATCTGTAGTTCTGTCTTGTCACACTGACTACAAATCTGTATCACAGTTGCCTCCTGGAAATTTCCACACTGACCCTTTGATGCTATTTCAAACCCATCAAAAATCAAACCAGATTCATCATTTTATGGTCCAAACCAGTTCCTAATAAAATGAGAATAAAGCTTTGACACCTATATGGACAAGTACAAATATAAAGTATTTTATCTTAGTTAATGTCAATAACAACATTGTTTACTAGGCACCTAAGCTTGAGACTTTGGAGACTTTTCCAAATCTAGACACTTACTAAATCTAGTAGAGTCTTTCCTTGTGAGCTCTCTTGTATCTGTTCCTTCCTTTCCATTCTCAACATTATCATCTCCAGACTGATGAATCATAAACCTTAATCTCTCACCTTATGTAAATGAATGTAAATATGTAAAGTATATGGCACACAGTGGTGATCAAACAGTGTTAGATCTATAATACTTTCAAATACTCCACTTATGTTCTTCTGGACTCTCAAACTCAACGTATTCTGAATCGAATGAATGTTCTTCCCTAAACTAGCTTCTCTTGACTTCCCAATATCAAGTATTGACACCATAGTTTGCTCACTAAAGTTGAAAAGCAGAGAGTGAGTTTTATTTTAAATAGATAAATTAGACAGATAGACAGATACAGATAGATAGACAGATAAATGGAGCCACCTTAAAATGGAGCTGGAGCTGCCTCGCAAGAGGAACTGCCTTGCATGTCTTATTTTTGAAACCTTTGGAATGTTAAAATTGGACAAAATAACTTTTATATTGGGCCTAAAGCATCATTTTGCCCCAAAGAACTATTTGCAAAGAATAAGAAAGCAAATATAGTGAATATTGGACTGGTGATACTACACTAAAAATTAAAAACATTCTTTAGAATTAGCATCACTATGGTATGTTGTTTTGCATCAATAGAAATGCTTTTCTTCTATTGATGTAATTGTCCCCCTTACCTTTCTCATAAATACACATTGCCTTTGTCTCCTAATTCGAGCATTATTTGGGTTTCTGCCTGAATCAATGATCCCAGAATAGCTGTTCTTACTCATTTCAAATAAATGGTTGTTGCCTCTCACTTTGAAAGGCCTTTTATTCTCAGGTTAGAATTTTTAATTTTTTCTCTCTTGATACCTGTAATTTCTCAAGTCTTATCAATTTTCTCCAGTATTTGTTTCCACTATATCCTCTCCTGTACATCATCATAGCAACCAGCCTAAAGAAATGTCTTTTGACTTAGACATATCTAGTTCTAAATTGAGCTTGACAATTTACTATATAATCTTGGGTAAATTATTTAAGTCTCAGTTTCTTTCTCTGTAAAATGCTGATGACATTAACTGTGTCATGGATTTGTTTCCTAAATGAAATGACATTGTATGTACAGTCCTGATAGAGTAAGTCTCAAAAATGTATTCCTCCTTCTCCCTCACATTGGATTACAAGCAACTTCCTTCTTCTATTTATCTTTGGTGTAATCTTTATTATTTCCTTTTTTCTTCTGAATTTGGGTTTAGCATGCTCTTCTTTTTCAAGTTCTTTAAAGTATAAAGTTAGTTGATTTGATATCTTAATTTTTAATGTTGGCATTTACAGCTGAAATGTCTCTCTGAGCACTGCTTTTCCACAGTCCATAAGTTTTTGTAAGTGGTATTTTCATTTTTATTAATCTCAAAGTGTTTTCTAATTTCTCTAGGATTTCTTCTTTGACCTATTGGTTGTTTAAAAATGTACTGTTTAACTTCCACATATTTGTGAATTTTCCATTTTTTTCTATCATTGATTTCTAGCTTCATCTCATTGTCAATGGAAGATGCTTTGTATGATTTGAATCTTTTAAAATTTATTAAGACTTCTTTTGTGGCCTAACATATGGTCTAGGGAAAATGTTCCATCTACACTTGAGAACAATGCTCAGTCTACTGTTGTTGCATTGAGTGTTCTGTATAAGTTTACGATATCTAGTTGGATCAAAGAGTTGTTCAAGTCCTCTATTTCCTTACTGATCTTCTGTCTAGAGCAAGCACGCCCAACCTGCAGCCCAGGACGGCTTTGAATGTGGGTCAACACAAATTCTTAAAACATGCTGAGGTATTTTTTTTTTAGCTCACCAGCTATTGTTAGTGTGAGTGTATGTTACATGTGGCCCCAGACAGTCCTTCTTCCAGCGTGACTCAGGGAAGCCACAAGGTTGGACACCCCTGGTGTAGATAATCTATCCATTACTTAAAGTATTGAAGTCTCCAACTATTCTTGTAGAACTGTTTATTTCTCCCTTCCAGTCTGTCAATTTTTACTTCATATATTTCTAATCTGTTATTAGATAAGTTAATGTTTATAATTGTATCTTCTGGCTGTAATGAACCAAACTTTTATTACTATGTAATACCTTTCTTTGTCTCTTGTGACTTTTTGGGTTTAAAGTAACTTTTGTCTGATATTAGTATAGCTATCTTAGCTCTCTCTTGGTTACTATTTTCATGAACTATCTCTTTTTATCATATCACTTTTAACCTACTTGTGTCTTTGGGTCTAAACATATACACGAATCATGTTTTTTTATCCATTTGGCTAATCTCTCTTTTAATTGGTGAATTTAATCCATTTATACTTAAATAAATACTAAAAATGAATGACTTATTTCTGCCATTTTGCTTTTTTAATAGGTGTCTTATCTCTTTTTTTTGTTCCTCAATACTTCCAATACTACTTTATTTTGTCTTTGGTTATTTTTTTTCTAGTGTACCATTTTGATTTCCTCTTCATTTTTCTCCCTGAATGTTATAGTTATTTTCTTAGTATTAATAGTTGCCATGGCAATTACAGTTAATATCATACAATTATAACAATCTAGTTTAAATTGACTCCAACTTAGCTTTAAGAACAATCCATTAACTCTGCTTCTATCCAATCCTGTCCCTCCTTTTATGTTATTGTCACAAATTAAATCTTTATACTTTGTGTGTTCATTAACACAGATTTATAATTATTATTTTATGTATTTGTCTTTTAAATAATATACAAAACAATAAATGAGTTACAAATAAAAAATATAATTATACTAGCTTTCATTTTTACCTATGTAGTTACCTTTAGTGGAGCTCTTTATTTCTTCACATGACTTTGAGTTACCATACAGTTTTTATTTCATTTTAGCCTGAAGAACACCTTTTAGCATTTATTGTAGACGAGGTCTACTAGCAACAAGCTGCTTTACCTTTTGTTTATCTGAGAATTTCTGCTACATTTTTGAAAGATCATTTGTTTGTTTTTCTGGGCATAAAAGTTTTGGTTAACATATGACTTAGTAATTCCACTTCTAGAATTATATCCAAAAGAATTGAGAACAGGAACTTGAACAGGTATCTGTACAGAGTTAATGACAGAAACTGACCTCAGAATCATAATCTAAGAACTGAAATAAAAAGTAAGGAACTCAGTAGAATTGCTAAAAATCAAATTAATAAAATAGAGGAAAATTCTTGGATCATCACAGTGAATGCAAAGGATAAAAAACAAAGAAATTAAACTAATTAGAAAATAATGGCAATGAAGATAATCTCATAAGGATAATGCTGAAATAAAATAACTTCTATTCTACAATGGCACAGAGAAAGCATTAGAAAACAGAAGAAAAATTCCCTGAAATAATGGAAAAACTAATTTTGCAAATCTAAAGACTATATTATGTGTTTAAGATAAACCTAATAGATAGTGTTTGAAATCAAGTCATATCTTGATCACATTATAAAACTTCAAGGATAAAGAAGGCAACTCTGGTACAGAAGGCAAGTCATATACACAAAGGTAAAATATAGTGAAAAACCGCCCCACAACTTGTTGATGTGGTAATTGTCCAGAGATATAGCTAATGCCATAAGACCATGGAAAAAATATCTATTATGTTTTAAATGACAGTGTAGTGGAAAATATCAGGCAAGTTTTAGATCTAATGTAAATTTAACAGCATACATTTGTGAGCATGAAAGAACTCTGAACATATAGTGAGCATAAGAATTTTTTGCAGGGGAGCTACTGAATAGTAAAGTATTTCATTAAAAAATCCCCAGTCAGTCAATAATGGCTGCCTGATTGAAAGAAGAATGGAGAAGGTATTGAAGAAGGAGTAGTAGTGAAGTACTGTACAACTGGAAACTATGTAATTTTTGCTGACCAATGTCAGGCCAGTAAATTTAATAAAATAAAAAAATAAAATAATACCCTGAGATTAGTAAAAAAAAAAAAAAAAGATTTACAAGGGCTGTCTGGAAAGTATCCAACCATGTAATGTGAAGAATAGAGGCATTTATGGCTGTATTTTTTTCCAAAGAGCCCTTGTATTCCATTTAATCATAGATTTAAGAATAAACTGAGGGATCATTGTTATAGAATAGAATGTAAGTTTCACATATTGTTAAGTTATAAATGGATAATACAGGGTCCAGCACAAATAATGCCCTCTTTTTTATGAGCTAGGGATCTATATCAAATCTTTTTTTTTACAAAATCATAAGCATGATTTTGCAATAAAGTCATAAATCACCTCTGGGTATTACTTCTGCTGGACACTGTATAAACGTGCATATAATATAAGTATAAATTATACATATATGACTATCACAAAAATCAGGGAGTGGTGGAGGAAAGTATAGAAAATATGAAAGTGTTATTTTCCTCATCTTTTAAGGCAGGGATTCAATAGTTATTGTCTAAAATTGAAGCATAAAGCTTTTGATATTTCATGACTCCAAAATCTTACTGTTTTTAAATCTAAATGTTTTTTCATTGGCCATTTGTCATTCTATACATAGTCCCATATACAAAATGGACCATTATATGATTATTAGAGTCACTAATCCTCAATCTGAAAAGCAAAGGAAGAAGGTATTATTGTATGATATTCCCTAGAACTTGACCGATTCACCAGGGCCTGGGAAGTAAGAACAGAAATTTAAAATCTGATTTACTGGAAGCTTAGGAGCACTAAAGCAACAAATGAAAGGCTATTAAGTGGTACTACCTTCTAGTCAGGAATGTAATTTGAGAATACCTTATTGCAAACAAGGGAGGAAAGACTGCTACTTTTAGAGAATTTCTGTCAGTAGAATGATCACGGGGCATTTTATATAGGGTGAACGATGGGATGGAAGCAAAAAGTGGATGGAGCTGGCGGTGACAGGAGCAAAGACCACTTTTTTCGGCCAGACTGAATCTAGGACAAATTTCCCTAATTGGCAACTACTAGACTTCCATTTCCAGACACAATTCTTAGCAAAAGCACAAGGTTGGCAAAACTTACATCTGGAATCTTACCATCTTCCTAATTCTGTAGGCACTCATCATTTTGCTGCTTTTTAAATTCCTCCCGTATTCCTTTCCACAGCTAATCAAAGTCCTTCAAAGGTTGGCTGATAGTGGTTTAAATGTTAAAGGGAAGGGATTAGGGAAGAGGATTTATGGAGAGGAAAGGTTAACATTTGAAGTGTGAATATTTGGGGCAAAGGGAATAGTCCATTTTGCTAGCTACAGAGGGTAGATTTCTGGTAGAGATGGGATAAAAAGTGTAGATTAGGATCAGATTGTGAGGGATTTTATACCTCAGGGTTGATCTGTTTAAAATTAATTTGATTGACAGTACGGATCCTTTGAAGATTTTGTACAACGGGTGAAGTGAACAGGATAAAGCAAAACTTTCTATAAAGCTCCAGTTAAAATGCAAATTATGTTTCCTAGGAGGGTAATGCATTACTTCATTATCACTTATTAACACCTTAGAGACAGATTCATTATCAATCAGAAAAGTATCCTGAGAGACTATGTCATAGCAGAACACCAAGCAATACTGATTAGGAAGGAAAACATACTAAACAAGGTTCAGAGAACAAGCTGTACCTGAAGGTATGTTGCAAGGAGGCCCTGTAGAGATGGGTGGCAGAAGAACAGCAGTACTGGGCCTGGGGGGGGGACACATATGACACTGAGAATTAGGGTGCCAGGCTAGCTCTTGGGTCTAAGTATATGACCTGAAGCCAGCATCTGGCCCAGAAACAGCTGTCTTTTCTGCTAGCCAGAAATCATAACATGAGAGATTTTATCTTTAGGATCTGGAAAGCTATTTAAGAAAACTCAAATCCCCTTGGGTAACAAACATCTAATGTACACTATTGGGCTGTACTTTCATCAGTTCTCATAATCTCCCTTTTCACAAATGTAAAACAGGAATAATGCTTGTTTTGCTTAACTCATAAATTTGAGGTGAGAGAATGAGGGGATCATATGAGATGGCAGGTGTTAAAGATTTTTGTAAGTGATAAAATGCGATACCAGTATATAGAATGGTGAATATTTTTATAGTTTTCCTTTATCCCCACAGTAGCAGGTAGCTGCATATGTACATGTCAAGACTGTTTAAAGTGAAATTAATTGCTACAATTAAATATATTTTCACATGGATTATACAGAGCTAAAAATCTTTAACAACAACAACAACAAAGACAAAAACAGACCTTCTTTAGGAAAAGTAACCCATAATCATTCTAACTTAAATTTCAGAAGCTATATGGAAACTTTAAAGAGAGCAATTATTTACCTTTACTTTTGTTGTAGCCTCTGCAAGATTTATTGCTAGGCTGCTGAAGTCCAAATTTGCTTCAGACTATAACCACTTCTTAATTAAATACAGGTTTAGAATATTGCTTTATCCTATTTAACTTTTAAAAACTAACCTAGTACAATTTGTTTATTGAAGTAATTTTTTGTGCTTAATTTTAATATAAGAAAGAGGCTAATTCTTTTTCTCTAAATGGTTTATATTCATAGTTATTGATTTTACCTTATCTAGATATATTTTTTGCTGAAGCTGTGATCATTCCAAGGTTTTGTTTAAATTCAAAGGGGAAAGTGTTAAAGTCTTTAAATGTAAGAATATATTCCCCTGATCTTCAAGTCAAAGTCAATTTCATGAAGTGTGAGGATCATGAAATACAAGTTTAGAGTCATTCAATCTTATGTTACATACAATAAGAAGCATGATAATTGTGTCTCAAACATAGTGCTTGCTGGTGTGGGAAGAGTGTGTGTGGGTGAAGAGAATTACTAAAAAGAGAGCCAGAAGACAAGGAAAATGTGAGAAAATATGGCAAATGAAAGATGAATCAGGGGAAGTAACTAATCAGAGAGAGAGAGAGAGAGAGGCAAAGAATAGGAAAACGAAACAAAACAAAAAGTCAAAAGTAGGCCATGTAAAATATTTAACAGAAACTGGGAGACTGATCAAAGCTGAAAAGTACAAAAACAACTAAGTAAATGGTTTTCTGAGTAAAACTTTAATTTGTCACTTGAAAAAAAATTGTTTGGTTCTGTATCTAACCTGAGCTTGAGTCCACTGAAGGTCTTTGTGCTCCATATAAACTTACTCCTTGAAGTTGAAAGCAGGTTTCAAGGTTGTCCCTGTCTTTAAACAGCTTTAAAGAGCTGTTCATTTTTTTAAGAGAAACATTCAGCTCCCTTTGCATGCAGTTATATGCTGAATTTCCAAACAAACAAATCCTTAGAATTGGGTAACAATGTTAGCCTGGGGTAAAGTGATAGAGCCTCTATCTTGTGATTTGAGGTTAAAGTGCTCCCACTGAGAACTTTATCCACCACTAGCCTAGTCTTTTATTTTTCCTTTTTTGTTTTTTTTCTTCTTTTTTATGTGGGTAGTTCTCTGGGTGGGAATTGAGCCCAGGCTGCAGTGTTGACAGCGCTGAAGCCTAGCCACTACACCACCAGGGAACTCCTAGCCTAGTCTTAAACTCCCAGGACAGTCACTCCAGTTCCTTGGTTAACTGTCTCAATATTCTCCTTTAAAATGTAAATATTCCTGGAAGAGGTAACACATTAACTAGTTCACACATTAACACCTATTAGTTTCTCAAATTAGCTCTAGCAAGTTTGCTTGGTGCAAGGCCCTGAGGGAATGGGATAAAATTCCAGAAGTTTAGATTTTTTTTTGGTAGGGACATAGTATAGTCAAGAGGGCAGAATGGTATTTGCAAAAACCCTGAGAACAGTGTACATCTAGGTCATAATAATAATACATTATTATACACATACACACAAACTCATATATATGAATATGTGTGTGTGTGTGTGTGTGTGTGTGTGTGTGTGTGTGTGTGTGTATGGTAGTGGGATATAAAATACAGCATAGGAAATACAGTCAATGATATTGTAATAGCTTTGTAAGATGTCAGATGGGGAGTAGACTTGTTGGGGTTATCACTTTGTGAGGGGTATAAATATCTAATCATTATGTTGTTTTATACCACTGAGCCTAATAAAAAATTTCTTAAAGCTTAAAAAAAGTGTAAGAGCCCTGAGAATAACATTTCCCTACCTGATACTTTTGTCAGAGGTCAGGCAAATATTTAAGTCAAGATATCAAAATATGAAGATTCTCCCTTCCAACTCCTCTAAAGCAGTGAGAAAAAGCAAGACAGACTTTGGGTGCCTATAGGGAAATAGCAATGTGAAGCCTGAATTTGCATCTGACCCAAGAACCAAAACCAACAATGCACCCTTTCCCTCCACAAAACTATCTGGTCTATTTTGTGGTCCAGTCTGACCAGATGTACCATTTTAAACAGGACAGAAAAATGGTATGGTCCCCTTTCAAATGGTAAATACAGTCAGCAAACACCTTCATTTTCACCCAGTGAGACCAGGCTGACCATACGTACCATTTGGAACGGGACACCACCATTGTTTTCTGCCCTATTTAAAATGGTACATCTGGTCAGCCTACTGTGGTGTGAAAGGAAACTCACTATTGAAAAGTCAAAATAAAATTAATAGAACTTAAATCCATGTAGGGTTCTCCTGATTTCAGGAACTGTATTAATAAGAAGGAGAATCCTATATGGTGTTATTTCAGGGTACACTGAGAAATCACCATTTCTCCC
Source organism: Lyroderma lyra (assembly GCA_004026885.1). Taxonomy (NCBI): domain Eukaryota; kingdom Metazoa; phylum Chordata; class Mammalia; order Chiroptera; family Megadermatidae; genus Lyroderma; species Lyroderma lyra. The sequence continues at coordinate 37,847 of PVJL010009735.1, read as the reverse complement.
AAAACATCTTGCTCTATTAAACTGCTAATGCCCCAGTATCTATTATTCATTCATTCAATATACACTTACACTGTCAACCAGGAAAATGAAATAGGTTGAGGGTATATTCAGATGTGGAAACAGAGACAAAACGTAAAAAGCACTTTTAAGCTGATTTGTGAATAATGGGACAGGGGAGTTAAAAAGAGATAATCACCAAGGGAAGAAAAGTCAAAGAAAGAAGAGATAGACAGATTTTACTTATTTCTTAATTGTGGTCCCAAGGACACTCCAATTAGTTCAATTGATGATCATAGCTTTTAACTAACCAGTACCCTTCTGAGTTATGGGAGAGAATTATCTTGCAAAATATAATGCTATATATTTATGTTTTCTTTCTTTACTTTTGGTGTTTTGGAATGATTGGTGAATAGGCAATTTGTTAATATAACTAATTTAAGATAAATAAAATTTAGTTCCATAATTAAATATTCACCCTTGTTGTTAGCATGTAACTGATTCAGGACTCTTGCTTACATATTTTGGTAAAGGTTATCAAGGTTTTCCTCCAAGTCTCATTTGTTTCTAAATCCTGAGCAAACATTACTCTAGTGTTTGCATATGTATTTTTTTTTTGTGAACCAACTTTGAATATATTTAGAGACCACTGATTACATATTGTTGGCATTTACAGTTTCCCACAAGGAACAACATTGGCTTTACCAGCATTTTTTATATGATTCCTGACACCAGTAGGCAGTGATACCAATAATACTCCTAGGCCATCCTAGTAAATAAGATCTACCCTACAGCAGACATCTCACAATCTGAGACGGCTGACATTTGAAGATTAGAAATTTGCTTTCTAAATCTTTTTTTAAAATTCATTTTTATTGTTAGACTTATTGGGGTGACCTCTGTTAGCAAGGATTCCATAGGTTTCAGGCATACAGTTCTACAGTGCATTGTCAACTTGATGTATAATCAGTTCACCACCTAATGGGACTTCTCTCTCCATCACCTTATATTTAGCTTCCCCCCTCCTCTCCCACCCCCTCTTTTTACTCAACCCATTACTTCTTAAACATAAAAAATTCATTCCTTAGGAAACCTGATACCATAAAAATACAAAAATTAGGATAAAAGCATAATCACAATAAAATCTCTCTCTAATTGTGAAATATTACTTTAGTTTATGTGTCAGGTACTATTGCTATTTAATATAACATTAGCGATGTGAAAGTTGTCACTTTCTGGTACACTATCAAAGAAAAATACTACTGGGACCAGATCAATTTCTTAGACTAGGTTTTACCTGCTTGAGTGTTTTCAATCATCAGCCCTTTGAAATAATTACCCATTGAATTAATCTGTTTCGAGAAATGGTTACACCATGTAAGGGGAGAAATCTGTTTACTAAATTTTGAATGAAAAATACTTACATAGAAAACTAACCAAATGGTTCTGATTTCTATCGAATGGAAGATATTTGTTTACAGAAAGTATGAAATTAACATTAATACCATCCTATTAGCTAATGTATGGACCTTACTTAAATTCTATGAGTTTTCAAAGGAATATGCTTTTTCTTCTCCAAAATCCTACATTCCACTTAGTTGTAATGTTTTCTGTTTCTCCTCTAGTCTGTGACAATTCCTCAGTCTTTCCTTGTATTTCCTGATCTGATCATGGTTAAATTAATATTATGTATTTTTTATGAATACCACAGAGGTGACATAGCCTTCTCAGTTCATCACATATATGCCTTATCACTGGTGTTATTAACTCCGATTATTTGGTTAAAGAGGTGTTTGACAGAATTTTATACTGTACAATTACTGTTTACTCCTTTATAATTAATACATATCTTGTGGGAGAAATATTTTTAAATTATGCAAATATCCTTTTTCATATAATATTTTTGCCCATTGATTTTTGACATCCATTTATAATTCTTGCTTGCAACAATTATTACTGTGGTGTTTGCCTAATGGCAATTTTTTTATTGTTAAATTTTTTGGGGTGACATTGGTTAGCAAAAATTACATGGGTTTCATGTGTGCAATTCTATAGTGCATCATCTGTGAATGGTAATTTCTTTATTTCTCTCATTCCTTGTACGTGTATTTACTGAAATGCTTCTAAAAGGATAAGTTGTTCCTTCTTCCTCATTTATTTATTTATTCGATCATTTATTTAGATAAGTATGGACCCAGGGATATTTATGTCATTCTATAGGTTATAATATGGTACTACCATTATTTATTCTGTTGCTCAAATTGTTCTAGTTTTGGCCATTGGCATAGCTTTCAGGGTGGCCTTTCTTTCCCTTTGACACGTCTTCCTCCTTTTTGAGCACTTCATTACTTTCTGATACAACAAGATGCTTCAGGCTCATCTTTTATATTCCCTGTGTCAGACCAATAATTAGGCATTTCTCCATGGAGTGTTAGTTTCACAGACCAATTCCAGTGTTGTCATAGCCTTAGCTAGTGTTTCTTATACTATTGTTTAAGAACCAATGTATGAGAATTACCCAAGATGTTTGTAAAAAAGGAAAATTCATGGGCCCCACTCCAGAATCTTAGCAGTGTGCTGGTAAGTCATTATTTTACACTAGCATTCCAAGTGACTTTTCAGTATGAGAACCACTGGTACAAATGATGTGCTCCTTGGTAGCTTCAGTGTATTTGGACATAGTCTGGTCACATATCTCATGCCAGATTCTCCAGTATGGAACACCGTAACCTCTAGTTTCTTAAATATGTAAAAATGTCTGGTATCATAGGTTTATCAGCCAGCCAGGCAGAATCGAATCTGATGATGTAAGAAATACACATTTTGTCACAGAAAGCACTTTTTCCCCCAAAGCTCTTTGCAGACTTGAAATGAAGTAAAATGAAATGCTCTTGTCTCCTGTTATATGAAGACAGAGAGATGTTTTAGGCAGGTTCCAACTGGGAATGGAATCTTGGATTTTTTTTAATATAGAGGAGATATTGATTTTTATGTATTTACTTTATAATGGCCCACCATTCTGAACTCTTATTACTTCTATATTTTTTGCAATTCAACCTCTTAGATTTTCCAGATTAACAATCATATCATTTGCAATCAATGTGTTCTTACTTATTGTATAGGCTAGTATTTTAAAAACACTTTTTTAAAATTCGAAGTGCCTCAAGTATGTAATCATTCAGTATATTGTAACTAGGTTCAGATATATTTTCTTTTCTTGTTCAAAAAACACTTCTTGATGTTTTACTAAGAGTATTTTTTTTTCAATTAGGAATGATTGTTTCATTTTGCCTTTACGACTTTCCATCTATTAAGATACTAATATTTTTATCTTTACCTCTTAGTGTCATTATTTTGATAATGCCTAATATTAACCTATCTTTGCAATATAGAAATAAATTCTGCCTGCTCATGGCAAAAAAGAAAAATTATGATTCAATCCTTTCTTGTTAAATCTTCATGTTGCTGATACCATAAACTCACAAACCACAAAAATTATAGTTTTTTAGTGCACTTTTAAATATAATACATCCATATCATTTACTTATCTACATTTTTCTACTCAACAGTTCTTTGCAATAGGAAATCTGACAATAATTACTTTGGAGCCGAACCTTCCACACAGTAGTCATCCAGTGGTCCTGCAAGCCCAGCAGAAACAATCTAACCTCTTCTCAGTATCTCTAGATCTGGTTATAAGTATGGCAATCAAGCCTATAGACCTGCATCAGGCTAGAAAGTTATTAGAGCCTCATATCAGGCTGTTTTTGTAGTCCATGTTATGGACTCACCCCTAGGCAGATTTATTGTGAAGCTAATAAAGTTGAAACGTCAGGGCCCTTTACTTGCATAGGTTCTTTCCAAGGCTCTGAGAGGTACCCTAGAAATGTCTTCACATAGTTACATGCTTGTGTAAAATTTGCAAGAGTACACTGTTAGCCTTATTTTGCTTAAATAGGGCATGCCATAATATATACATTTCAGGTCCTACAAAACCTGGATTCAGTCTGGGTCTACCATAACAGAAGCATTTTATAGTTCTTAAGTAGTCAGGACCCTGTGAACTTGGTTCCAAATAGACACACTTTTTACCATATCTGACTTAGAGTGAAAAACCTTACCTGAAGTGTGACTGTCCAGCTTGTAGCTCTGAGGTCAGTCAGAACATACAGGAAAGAAGTTATCTTCTTGGTTCTCTTTTCATTTAATGAATTATTTTCTTCACTTTACCACATTGAAGGCAACTGTGAGTTGTTTTCTGCCCTTTGGAACCACAGGAAGATAACTGGCCCATGCAAATAGTTCTCTATTTCACCATTCTCCTTATTTCTAAGCTCTAGGAAGAATCATATCCTGGCCAAAGCTCTGTTTTCTCTTCTGTCCTGGTTATCGGTATTTATTTAGGATCTACATTGAGATGAAAGCATTTAGTAGCCTTCATTCAAGGCTGAATTTAACAAAGTAAAACACACCAGTATTCCAATTTCATTTTGAAGCAATGCCAACATTTTTTACTTTCTAGTTCTGTGAGAAGTGCCACTAGACACTTTTTACATACAAAAAACTTGACTCAGTTTTCAATGTCTACAATGATGAACAGAACAGTGCCTGAATATATTCCCCAAATAATAAACAGAAGTTTGGGCTTTCATTTGGTCAAGGCTTCAGAGCTACTTGTTTCAGTGACAAAACAAAACAAAACGCACTTCTTGAATGTTCACTGGATATGTGCTATGGTACTAGGTAATCCCACGAGTTTACGCTATTTAGGGAAAATAAGTCTCTTGGTTTTTGGGTGGCTCTAATTCAAAGTTGGAGCTTCACCTGCCTACCCTTATGTCAGTAAACAGAATAGAATAAAATCAAAATGCAAAAATTCTCTTTAAAAGTTGCCTGTGCAAGAAACAACATTTTATGGACAAGCTAAACTGGCATTCAAGAGCTAGGGTCCTGGCTTTGGGTTCAAAATGGTAAAGTAGAAAGATCTTGAGCTTACCTCCTATCATGGAAAACAAAACTACAATGACATATTGAACAGCTATCTCTGAGAAAGACCTGAAGACTTGCAGGGCGGATTTTCTAAAACTAAGGATAAAAACAAACAAACAAAAAAAAATTGAGATGAGTAGGAGGGGCAGACAATCTAGCTAGGATCAATCCTAATCCAACTGGCCATGTGGTTACCCACAAGAGGGAGGAATTTCACAACCTCAAAGGTCTCCAGCCAGGGGCACCTGTACTGAGAATGCAAGGGGAAGAGGAGCCTGAAAACATCTGGCTTAGAAAACCAGCAGGGCTTACATTTAAAAGAGCCAAAGGGCTGTAGGAAACCAAGATTGAGCTCTTTTTGAGTTTCAGTGCAGAGACAGCAGTTTGAAAAGCACCTGGGTTATATGTGAAGGTGATACATTGACTAATTTTAGACAAAACCTCAGAAAAAAAGAATAAATAAAATGGAGGTAAGCTGTCTACTAGATAAAGAGTTCAAAGTAATAGTCATAAAGATACACACCAAACTCTGTAGAATAGTAGGTCCACTCAGTGAGAACTTCAAAAAAGACATAAATAATGTAAAAAAGAACCCACCAGAACTGAAGAATGTAACAAATAAAGTGAAAAATACCCGAGAGGGAATCAATAGCAGATCAGATAATGCTGAAGAATGTATTAACTATCAGAAAGATACAACAGTGGAAATCAACCAATTGGGAAAGCAAAATGAAAAAGATTTAAAAAGAATGAGGATAGCATAAGGACCTCTGGAACAACATCAAGCATAACAATATTTGCATCATAGGGTCCCAGAAGGAGATGAGAAAGAGAAAGGGACAGAAAACCTACTAGAAAAAATAATGACAGAAAACTTCCCTAACCTGGTGAAATAAACAAATATCCAAGCCCAGAAAGCACAGAGAGTCCCAAACAAGATGAAACCAAGGAGGCCCACATCAAGACACATAATAATTATTAATAAAATGTCAAAAGTTAAAGGCAAAGAGAGAATGTTAAAAGCAGCAACAGAAATTTCTGGTCAAGGTGGCCAAGTAGGTAAATGCTGTGCTGGCCTCCCATCAGGACCACATCAATTACAACTAAACTACAGAGCAACCATCATTGAGAATAGCCTGAAGTCTAGCTTAATTGAATTCCTACAACTAAGGCCACAGAAAAAGCCACCTTAAGACGGGTAGGAGAGTGGAGACACTGAATGGGCTGGTCCCACACCCACGTGTGACCATTAAAAATCAGCTGGGATATCTGGGCCATGAAGGCCCCCCTGGAGGAACGAGGGGCCCCAGCCTCACACCAGGTTCCCCAGCCCAGGGTTCCAGTGCCCGGGAAAGAAGTCCTCACCACCTATGACTATGAGAACCAGCAGAAATTGGGGTTGAGTGAAATGAAGGGGGCTGGAGTCCCAGGCACTCCTCTTAAAGGGCCTGTGCACAGACTTACTTCCTGATGCACTTACTCACTCTGAACTCGAGCTGGGGCATAAGCTCAAAAGGCACCAGGGAATTATGGGGAGAAATTGCATTGTATGGTTTAAGAGTGAGGGCTGGAGGGGCAGCTTTTACCAGAAGGTAGAAGCTGGCAGAAGCCATTGTTTCTTTGTTGAGCCCGCCCCCTCCGTGCATTCAGACACCATATTGAAGTCTCCATCAAACTGGCTACTGGCTAACTCCTTTCATCTGCTCTACCCTAGTGATTCCCTGAGACCCAGCCCACCTAACTTTTGGGAACACCCAAGCTGCTTCCAGTGGCTTTTCCATACAAACAACCTATTTTAGCTCATGCTGTGGACTTTCCTAAAATCTCTCAAATGTTCACAAACCCCAAACAAGCAGCATCTGGCTTCAGCGTGTCCTGTAACTATGGCTGAGTAGCCCTAAGCACGACACTAGAGGTAGCCAACCACAGTTCACAGATTGGCCTATTGAGGCAACTCCAAGACCAGCACAGGTGGACCCTATCTGCATCTTGCTTCATGGCTCATACCAGTTGGCTCCAGGCAGTGTGCAGGCTGTGGCTAAACTTGGCTTGCAGTAGATCCCCTCTCAGGAGGCCCCAGGACAGGAATGCCTGATGGTCAGCTTCAGACCAAGTTGGAGCATAAACTGGCTACCTCTGAGGGTGACACATCCAAAGGACAGACTTGGAAGGCTCCAGAGAATAGCTAAAGTGAACCCTACTCTGTAGAGTCAGCCCCTGCACAACAAATTCCTCCACTATAGTCACAGCCAGTCCTCACAACCAATCAGCCTGAGAGTCAACCCTTCCCATTGGTGTGCAATCAGAGAACAAGGCTCAACTACAATAGGAGGGCACACACAACCCACACAGGGACCCATCTGGAGCATCTAGGTCTTGTGACAATGGAAACTGCAACACTGGGCCCTACAGGACACCTACTACATGAGGCCACTCTATCAAGACTAGGAGACACAGCAGCCGTACCTAATATACATAGAAACAAAATGGGGAGACAGAGAAACATGTCCCAAATAGAAGAACAGAACGAAGCTCCAGAAAAAGAATTAAACAAAATGAAGACGAGCAATCTACCAGATGCAGAGTTCCAAACACTGGTTATAAGGATGTTTAATGATCTCAGGGAGAACTTCAACAAACACATAAGAAACATAAAAATGAAGATAGATAACATAAACATTCAGAAATGAAAACTACAATAACTTAAATGTAAAAATATATTAGAAGAAATCCACAGTAGATGAGATGAAGCAGAGAATCAAATCAGTTACTTAGGAGATAAGGTAGCAAACAACACCCAATGAGAACAGCAAAAAGAAAAACAATTACAAAAAAAATCACTATGTTGTATACCTGAAACTAATACAATATTGTATGTCAACTATACTTCAATTAAAAGGAGTTTTATGTTCCAAAAATAGTTGGCTCAAAAAAAATACAGATTGAGGGTGAGGAATTGTAACTCACCAAATATATAAAATAAGAATTCATCTGCCCATATTGATAGAAACAAATTATTGAATCAGTAAAAAAATGGGAGAGAAAAGAAAGCTCATATCCAGTAGTAGAATTTCAGCTGGTAAATATAGACAAAAATGATGGAAATAGACATAGAAAACCACTATTAGGCAAACACCACAATAATAATATAGTGTCAAAACATCCCCCTGCCAGAAGGTAATTTTTATTATCAAGAAAAAACAATGAATTTAGAGTGGAGAAACTCTTATTAACCAAATGATCAAAGTTAATAACATCATCAGAAATGCAACAAATGGACACCATATGATTCCTATTATTATGTACTGAGAAGCACACATAACTTCCATGGTATACCTACCAAAATGCATAACGTGATCACAAACCTAAATTGAGGAACATTCTACAAAATAGTTGTTGGTACTTTTTAAAAGTTTCAAAGTTCTGAAAGACAAAGAAAGACTAAGACACTGTTCCAGTTCAAAGGAGACTAAGGAGATATGACGATTATAAATGTAACACGAGGTCTTGAATTAGATGGCAGAATATTAACAAGTACAATTGGGGATATGGTGGTAAAGAAAACACAAGGCTAAGAGAATAGCATGAGTAAACCTCAAAGGAGGAAAAAATTCAAAGATCACTTTCCCTCTAAGCCCCAACACAACACATTGCACATTTTGTTTTGGGCCACATTATTGAGATATAATTTGATTATTATAATTTTTGATTGCTCAATTATAGGTTCATACACATAGAACACTAGATTTGGAAGGTGCCATAAAGATCTTCCCCAGCCTACTCAAACAGTTAGTGGCAGTAGTAGTACTAGGACTGGCCCAGAGTGTCTATCTCCTAATTTTGTATTCTATCTACTCTAATAATGTGGAAGTTTATATTGAAGATGGGTAGATACAGTTTCAAAGCACTCTCTGACAGCCAGCAAGTAGCCAGTTATTAGCTAACTTTGATGGGGCTGAAGTTGTACTCTCATATAAGCCCACATATGTGTTCATTTCTTTTTACTATAATTGGTTGATGAATCAATCCTTAGTGTGAAACAAAACAATCAACAGAAAGCCAAATTACCCTGTCATTTGTATCTCTTCAGGTAAAGCCTTCATAACCATCCCACACAGCCTTCCCTCAGAATCATGTGCTTTCCTTTTTGAAGGGATGACTTATGAATTCTAAAAATGCATTTGCTAAAATAATAATGTCCCTGCAAGGCATGAAGCCAGGCCAGGGCATCTGAGAGAGAGAGAGAGTGAGAGAGAATTATGTCAGAGGCTGGAAATTAATATTTTCTTCTTACCCATGCAAGACTGTGTCTGCTCTGAAGGCCCATCTCTGACAATTTGCTCCTTGCTGTAAAATCCTCCCTATTATCCTCAATATATCATTCTCTCATTTGCATGGATATAGGCAAGATTTATGCACACAGCATTGACAATTGTAAGAGGGAGTCATTGGGGAGTTAGACATCTCACCTCACTGCTCCCTTGGCCTGCAGGGTCAACAGGAGGGTTAGACATCTTTTTGAAATTCTAAGCAGTTTGCAGGTAAATCTTAAGATTCAGATTTCAGTGGAACTAGCCCCTGTCATGACCAAAGCCAAGGTTAAATCCATTTAAATTTAAACCCAAGTAACAGGGCTGGCCATGAATAACAATTAAAAAGCACAAAGCACAAAGAAAAGAAGGGGATGTAAGCAGAAGAAACATTGAGGTTTTTATTGTTAATGGGTTGTTAAAGGTGGGAAAAAAGCACTTTGCTCTGTACCTCTCTGATTTAAGAACAGCTGCTATTATGATCAGGATCACAGCCAGAGAATCAGGAAGTCCCCACTTTGAGGCTGCTGTGCGTGTATCCCTAAAATTAGTATGTCCAAGTAGGAAAGTTGTGTATAGATATGGTGAAGGAGGTGAATATTAAAGTGTTATGTTATCTTTCTTGTTTTTGGCAGATCTTCTGCAAATTTTTCATGCCCCCTACTTCAGTTCTTTCCTACTGGCAGAAATGCCTGGGGAAAAATACTCTTGTTTTCAATTTTCTCTTCCTACTTACAACTATTGTTTGTTTTCTTCTCCTAGCACTCTTCTGTGCCATTTATACAATCCTACATTTATTTCTAATTTTGGGGAAAGTCTTCACAACCTTGTCATCTGTTTGATTTTGATGACTCTGCACAAGAAAGAACTAACTCACTCTCCCATCCCTCCTCCCATCTTAAAGCAGTCCCTCTAACATTCTTCGTAATACTGATTTGGTGATGATGAACTCCTTTAGCTTTTTCTTATCTGAGAAGCTCTTTATCTGTCCTTCAATTTTGAATGCTAGCCTTGCTGGATACATTATTCTTAGTTGTAGATCCTTCGTTTTCATCACATTGAATATTTTCTGTCAGTCCCTTCTAGTCTGTAAAGTTTCTGGTGAGAAATCAGCTAAGAGTCGAAGGGGTGTCCCTTTGTAAGTTACTACTCGCATTTCTCTTGCTATTTGTAGAATTTCCTCTTTTCCTTTAACATTTTCCATTTTAATTATGATGTGTCTTGAAGTGTTCTTGTTTGGGATTCTCTGTGCATCTTGGACTTGTATGTCTATTTCCTTCACCACATTAGAAAAATTTTCAGTCATTTCTTCAAATTAATTTCTTGATCCCTTCTTTTCCTCTGTCCCTTCCAGAATACTGACTATTCTGATATTCTTCTGCTTAAAATTGTCCCAGAGGAATCTCAAACCTTCGTCATTTTTCTGGATTCTTCTATCTATCCATTCTAAATGGGTGCTTTCTGCTGGCTTTGTCTGCACATCACAGCTTTGTGCTTCTATTGTATCTAGTTTGGTGACTTTTATTCCATTCTTCATTTCAGTTAATTGTAGTGATTATCTCTTGTCTGGTCCTTTATAATGGTTTGTAAGTCTGCTTTAATGCTTGCTATCTCTCTGTTGAAATTATCATTCAGTCCCTTAAGCATTTCTATAATTGTTGCTTTGAGCTCTGTTTCTGATGCGTCACCTGTGCCCATCTCTTTAATTCTCTGATTTCTCATATTTGCGGGCTCTCTGGACCCTCCCAGCTGCAGTTGCTTTGGTGTTTGCTGCTGATACTGGGCAGGCAGCAGTCTGTGTGTTGGGGGGAGGGGGCGTTTGCAGCTTCATTTTCTTCCTGTGGCTCCGGAGGGTCGTGCAGGGAGTTTGGTCGTGATTGCACCTTCCTGTTCTGGGTTTGCTCCATGTGCAGACTCTGCCCTGAGCCTTGGGGGTCAGTCCTGTTTGCTGGTCTCTCAGGTCATCCTGGTTGTGGGCTGAGAAATGCATAGGCAGCCCCCTTTCTCCTTCTCCTTCTCTGCTGGTGCATTCATGCTATGGCTCCTCATCGCTCAGCCACTCCCCCTTCTGTGGGAACCGGAGTGAAGTCCAGCCACTGTGTTTTACAGACCAGTCTGTACCTCCTGGGGCCACAGTGAGGTGGGGGTGACATCTCATGCACTGCTTGTGGGCCCCCTTTCCTCTGTCCTGTGGACCGAGTAAGGCCCGGAGCGCTCTCCTGCCACCTCCTGCCTCCTCCCTCCTCCAGCGGTAGAGTTGCAAGGGGTACACAGCAGTGTCCCTGCTCTTTCCTTTATTTCCCCTTTGTTTAACCCTTTGCCCGCCTGCAGGTACCTTAATGCCATGTGTGGGTTTCTTAGCTGTGATTGTGCACTGTGTAGAGGGTCCTTGGTTGAGGTCTAGGTGTTTTCTTAGTTGTCATCTCCAGAGGAGTTTTTCAGAGGTCCCTCTCACACCACCATTTTGTCACCTCTCACCCTCAATTCTTTTATTTATGTTTATGAGTTAAAAGTCTAACTACAGAAATCAATAATAATATCTGTGTGCAAAGTGATACCTTGGAATACAATAATCATTTTTTTTATTGTGAAATGTATTGGGGTGACATTGGCTAGTAAAAATTACATAGGTTCCAGGTGTACAATTAATTCTAAAATACATTGTCTATGTGTTGTATTATGTGTTCATCACCCAGAGTCAGTTCTCTTTCCATCACCATGTATTTGTGTCCCTGTCCCTTCTCCCATCCCCTCCCTTCTCTCTAACTCCCCTACCCATGTGCCCTCAGGTAACCACTAAACTATTGACTATGTCCATGAGTTTTTGTTTCCTTGTTGCTTTCAGTTTTTTTGTTTTGTTTTGTTTTGTTTTGTTTTGTTTTGTTTTGGCTTCTACTTAAACTTTTTAAAAATTAATTTGTTTTTAAAATTTATTGGCATGACATTGGTTAGTACAAATTACATAGGTTCCAGGTGTACAATTCTACAGTACATCATCTATGTATTTTTTTTAATTCATTTTCATTGTTAGACTTATTGGGGTGACATCTGTTAGCAAGGATTACATAGGGTTCAGGCATACAATTCTACAGTGCATTGTCAACTTGTTGTGTAATAAGTTCACCACCTAATGGGACTTCTCTTTCCATCACCTTATATTTAGCTTCCCCCCCTCCTCTCCCACCCCCTCCTCCTCCTCCCCTCCCTGACCCACTCGTCCCCAAATAAACATTAAACTATTGATTGTGTCCATGGGTTATTTGTTTGTTCATTTCTTTTTTCTTTGCTTTCAGTTTTATATTCCGCATATGAGTGAAATCATGCAGTTCAAATGAATTATGTTAAAAATGCTAAAAATAATTTATAATACAAAAAAACAAGTACCTAAATATAAAGAAACACAAATTTGAATTAAAAAATTAAAATGAAAGATTTTTTTCCCTGAAAGTCTGGGCCAAAAATGTGGATGCACATTATATATGGGAGCACATTATACACAGCAAAATAAGGTAGCTGCTTTTATGAATGGGCACCATCTGAGAATAATATAATGAGAACAATCATAAGGTATTTGACTTTTAATCTTTATCTTGTTAAACTGCTTTGTAAGTTGTTGTAGCCATTTTGAGCTTGGAAAAGTCTTCATAACTCAGATGCTATCATAAGAACAGAATTTTATGCTTTATATATTGGATACACAACAGTTTTTGAGAGGGTAAATCAGAAATTGGAAACCACTTCAAACAAATTAAACAGAACCACAGTCAATAAGTTATTCATTTTGTTCCATCATTTTATAATATGTTCAAAGTCAGAGAGTTGGACTTCTCAGCCCTGAGGAGGGAAATTATCTCCAGAGGCCGCATGGCATTCTCAAAAAATTATCTTTAATTCTTTACTGGAAGAAAGAAATATAACCCAGGGAAGCAATTTTAGGAAGCAGGTGGGTTCTTGAGGGCAGTAAAATCAAACAGATGACAAGGTTTTTCTGACTTTCCTCCAAATCAGAAGTAAATTGGACTTCTGGTCCAGATGGTGGAGTAGGAAAATGCTGTGCATGCTTTCTCTCATGACCACATCAAAATTACAACTACGCCTTGGATTCCAGCACCCTTTCATCTCACCTGGACAGAATCCCAACTGATTTTTACAGGCAGATGTTGTGGGACTCCTCTTCCTGGCACTCATGCTCCAGGCTAGGGAGCCCAGTATGGGGCTGGGACTACTTGATCCTCAGGTAGGATCTCCTCAGCTGAGCTATCCCTCCCATTTTTTAACTGCCACATGTGAGGGGGGGACTAGTTTTTTTCCCCTGCATTACCACTCCTCCTACCAATCTTGATGTGGCTCTTCTTTATATCCTTAGGTATAGGACTTCTGTTCTTCAGGTATTTCTCAAGGGTAGTTGTTCTATAAATTATTTGTAATTTTGATGGGGTCATGGGAGAAAGCAAAAACTCTTCAGACTAGAAAAGGCAGGCAGAAAGAAAATGAATGTGCTGAAAGAAAGGAACCTACAACAAATACTAAACCCAGCAAGGTTATCATTCAGAATTAAAGGAGAGACAAAGAGTATCCTAAACAAACAAAAACTAAAGGAGTTCATCAGCAGTAAACTGGCATTACAAGAAACGTTAAAGGTTTTTCTTTTTGTAGGAAAGAAAAAGCCATAACCAGAAATAAGACAATATAGGGGGTAAAAATCTCACTGGTAAAGGCAAATACATGATAAGCACAGTGAATCAACCAATTAAAAAGCTAATATAAAGGTTAAAAGATTAAAGTAGCAAAATTAACTAAAACTACATAAATAGTCAAGGGATACACAAAACAAAAAGATATAAAACCTTATATCAAAAACACGAAGCATGGTGGGAAGCTTAAAAATGTAGTGCACTTAGAATGTGTTTGAAATTAACCACCTATCAGCTTAAAATAGACTGCTACAGATATAAATGAATATATATGAACTTCATAGTAACCATTAACTAAAAACCTAAAAGGCATGAACAAAACATTAAAAAGGAACCCAAACATAACAGTTAAAAACAAAACGAAACAAAACTGGCAAACCAAAAAGAAAAAGATCCAGAGAAAAAAGGAACAGAGAAGAAATAGAAAAACAACCAAAAAACAATTAACTAAATTTCAATAAGTACATATTTATCAACAATTACTTTAAATATACATGGGCTAAATGCTCCAGTCAAAAGACACAGGGTAGTTGAATGGACAAGAAAACAAGACCCACCTATCTATATGCTGCCTGCAAGAGACTCACTTTAGATCGAAAGACACACACAGACTGAAAGTGAAAGGAATGGAAAAAAGTATTCCATGCAAATAGAAACAAAAAGAAAGCTGAGGTAGCAATACTCATGTCAGGCAAAATAGACTTTAACTTAAAAAATGTAAAAAGAGACAAAGAAGTACATTACACAATAACAAAGGGACAATCCAAGAAGAGGACACAACAATTATAAATATCCACACATCCAACATAGGAGCACCTAAGTATATAAAGCAAATATTAATGGATAAAAAGGCAGAAGTTAACAATAATACAATAATAGTTGGGGACTTACATACTTCATTTACCTCAATGGATAGAGCATCCAAATTGAAAGTTAATAAGAAATTAATGGACTTCAATGTCACATTAGACCTGTTTAACTGACTAGAAATTTGTAGAAAATTTTATCCCCAAACTTGAGAATACATAGTTTTCTCAAGTGCACATGAAACATTTTCAAGGATAGACCACATGCTAGTTCACAAAACAAGCCTCAATAAATTCAATAACATCGAAATTATCTCAAACATATTTTCCAACCACAATGGCATAAAACTAGAAATCAACTACAAGAAGAAAACAAGAAAAAAACACAAATATGTGGAGGTTAAACAACATGCTACAAAACAACCAATGGATCAAAGAGGAACTCAAACGGAAAGTAAAAAACTTCCTTGACATAAATAAAAATGAAAACATAACTTTCCAAAAATTACGGAAAGCAGCAAAAGCAGTTCTAAAAGGGAAGTTTCTCACTATAGAGGCCTACCTCAAGAAACAGGAAAAATCCCAAGTAAGCAATTTCAGTAAAAAGAGAATAAACAAAACCCAAAGTAGAAGAAAGGAAATAATAAATATCAAATAAAAATAAACAAAATAGCTACACTATATAGTAATAGATTATAAGAGCTGTTTTTTTAAAGGAATAAAATTGACAAACCTTTAGCCAGACTCATCAAGAAAAAGAACAAGAGAGAACAAAAATAAATAAAATCAGAAATGAAAGAAGAGAGATTACAACTCATACTACAAAAACAAAAAGGTTGTTAAAGAACATTATGAACAAATTAGACTATCTTGAAGAAATGGATAAATTACTAGAGACATACAGCCTTCGAGAGTAAAACAGGGCCAATCAAACAGGTTCCCATGCCAGATAGGTGAACCCCTTACAACTAAAGAAAATAAAACTATCAAAGCTTTGTTAATCAGGGCTCCAGCCAGCTCTTACCTCTTAGGAGTGTCTTTCTCCTTGCCATTCGAGGCCCTTGAGTCTCTGTCTCTTTGTCTCTCTCTCTGTCTCTCTCTCTCTTACTTTCACCCACTCAGGCCCACTCCTACTGATTTGGAGTGTACTCTTCATTACTAATAAACTATCCTTTCACCACTTAAAAAAAAAAGAGTAAAATAGGAAGAAAGAGAAAATCTGAGTCTGATTATTGGCAATGAAAATGAAGCAGTAGTCAAAAAACTCCCAACAAGCAAACGTTTTGGACCAGATTTCTTCATAGGTGAATTCTACGAAACATTTAAAGAAGTAATACCTATCTTTCTAAAATTATCCCACAAAACCGAAGAGGAAAGAACACTTTCAAACTCATTCCATGAGGCTGGCATTATCCTTCTACCAAAATCAGACACTACAAATAAAAGAGAATTTCAGTTCAATATCTGTGATAAACACAGCTTCAAAACTTTTCAACAAAATATTAGAAACCAAATTTAGCAATATATTAAAAAATTATAGAACATGATCAAGTGGAATTTATGCTAGGGATGCAAAAAATTGTTCAATACTTGTAAAACAATTAATGTGATACAGCCATCAACAAATCCAAGAATAAAAATCATATGATCATCTTAATAGATGCAGAAAAGGTATTTGAAATAATTCAACATCCATTTATGATAAAAACTCTCAACAAAGTGGGTATAGAAAGAACTTACCTTAAAATGATGAAGGCTATCTACATATGACATTCCACAGCTAACATCAGAAAGTTAGATGAGAAGAAAATAAAAGGCAATACTAAACTTATAGACTTTGGGTTTAGAGGATTTTATGAATTAGACCACAAAGGCAAGGGAAGTAAAAGCAAAAATAAATGAATGGGACTGTATTAAACTACAAAGCTTCTGCACAGCAAAAGAAACCATCAACAAGGTGAAAATAGCCAACTGAATGGGAGACAATATTTGCAAATAATGCATCTGATAAGGGTCTAATATCTAAAATATATAAAGACTAGTAGGACTCAGCAACAAGAAAATAAGCAACCCAATTAAAAAGTGGGCAGAAGAACTAAACAGACACTTCTCCCATGAAGACGCACAAATGGCCAGCAGACATATGAAACAATGCTCATCCTCATTAGCTCTCAGGGAAATGCAAATCCAAACCCCAATGAGACACCACCTCACACCTGTGAGAATGGCCGTTACCAACAGGACAAGGAATGACACGTGCTGGAGAGGCTGTGGGGACAAAGGCGCCCTCACACACTGCTGGTGGGGGTGCACACTGGTACAACCGCTGTGGGGGACCGTGTGGGGGTGCCTCAGAAAACTGGGAATGGAGCTACCATTTGACCCAGCAATCCCCCTTCTGGGGATTGACCCAAAAAACCTGAGAACCTTTGTCCGCAAAGACTTATGTACCCCAGTGTTCATCGCTGTTCACAGTGGCCAAAACATGGAAACATCCAAAGTGCCCTGCGACAGACGACTGGATAAAGGAGCTGTGGTGCATACACACAATGGAATATTACTCAGCTGACATACTGCCATTTGTAACAAAATGGATGGACCTGGACATCATCACGCTAAGTGAGATAAGCCAGACAGAAAAAGTCGAGAACCATGACTTCACTCATATGTAGGATATAAAACTGAAAGCAATAAACAAGACAAAGTAACAAAAAATCTTGGACCCAGTCAGTAGTTTAGTGGTCACTAGAGAGTAAGTGGGGAGGGGTTAGAAGAGGGTAAAGGGGAGTCAAATCCATGGTGATGAAGGAGAACTGACTCTGGGTGGTGAGCACATAATGCAGCACATAGATGATGTCCTGTAGGACTGCACACCTGGGACCTATGTGATTCTATTAACCCATGTTACTCTAATAAATTTAATAAAAAAGAGGTGAAAGCAGCCCAAATGGCCATGAATGGATGAAGAAAATGTGGTATGTAGATAGAAAGGAATATTATTCAGCCTTTAAAAAGAAAGAAATCCTGTTCCACACTACAAGATGTTTGACCCTTGAGGATATTATGCTTAGTGAGATAATCTAGTCACAAAAAGAGAAATACTGAATGAGTCCACTTAAGTGAGATATCTACAGTAGTCAAAATAATCAAAACAGAAAGTAGAATTGTTTTTAGAGACTGGTGGGTGGGAGAAATGGGGGATAATTTTTCAATGGTAAGATAGTTAATTTTATATTATGTGTCTTTGTACCACAATTTAAAAAATACTCTAGGAAGAGTGATCAGCTTATTTAAAATATACTTTATTAATGATTATATGGAAAATCATTTTCATGAGATGTCATGCTATATACTCCCTGACTCATTTTAATTAGTGCTTTCAAGGTTCACATCTTTGCATAAATTTCTAAGATATTGTATTTAAATCTTTAAAATATGGCTAATTGTAACATTTGGCTCAGTCACACGATCTGTGCAAAGCTATTTTATTTCTCTAAATTACTGCAGTCTGTGAAGGAGGTGTAGCTCATTCAAAATTCTTTGTCTTGTATTCTCACATTTATAGTTATGCAGTATCATTCTGAATGTTATTGTATTGGTCTTCTGAGTCTCCATACACAGGAGATTTATCTTACTCAGGAGATTCTGGAGAGTCCCAAAGAATCTGTGTCATAGCAATTCATCCCTTAGGCCCCTCTATATTTTTCTTTAAGTCATAGAATACAGAAGATTGCATTACAGCTATAATTCTATGTCTTCTCAGCTACTGGTATATGATTCAACCACATAGGGGAAAATACCCTTGTTAAACGGAAGTAATGCTTATCTGAAAATGAAGTGTTAACTTACTGTGAAGTATGAGGATTGATGCTCCCTTGAAAGTAATAACTTTGAGAAGCCACGAATTTTATTCTAAAGATTCTACCTTTGCTATAAACAATGCAAGACCTTCTCTTTTGAAGCTGCCAGCAGTCAGTTTATGAGGGACATGGGGAAATTAGTCTTACTTCTTTATAGTCACACCTTGTATAATGTGAAGAACAAAATAGCAGGGCCATTTTCTCAGTGGGAATGAGGCTGAGATTATCTCTACACTGCCATTATAAATGAAGAAAAATTCAGACCTGGATTAAATATTCACCTATTTCCTAAAATTTTATCTCATTTTCTGAGTCAGAAGCAAACCCTCGCTACTTTGAAGTACAAGTGCCACCTTGGTACCTTTCTTAGGGCACTGAGGTCATATTACCTTAGTGGGTTATAGTTAATTTTATACCTTTCTCCCCTTTAATCATCAGTTCCTTAGGAACATGTTATTTAGCTTTATATCTTTCTCACAGAGTAGGCTATCAATAAATATTTCTTGAATGAATGAATTGCCAAGAGGGAACCACTTTTTAACATTGAATAAAGAAGTTTCTTGGGCCTCATATGCCTTATCAAATGAAATAGGAACACTAACAATCATATCTAGTCTACAAAGATGCTGTGAGGATCAAATCAGAAAATCTGAAAAATGGGAGTTCCCTGATGGTGTAGTGGCTTAAGGCTTCGGCGCTGGCGCTGTCAGCGCTGCGGCCTGGGTTTGGTTCCTGGTCGGGGAGCTACCCACATACCAAAAAGCCAAAAAAAAAAAAAAATCTGAAAAATGCCCTGAAGTTACTAAGTGCAATTAACAATAAAACGTATTGTTATTAATTCTTTTTTTTTTTTTTTGGTTAAAATGGAAATCATTAAAAACCCTGAACACAGAGTTCCCTGATGGTGTAGTGGCTTAAGGCTTCAGCGTTGGCACTGTTCGCGCTGTGGCCTAGGTTCGATTCCCAGCCAGGGAGCTGTCCACACACCAAAAAGCAAAAATAAATAAATAAATAAATAAAATGATGTTTAAAAACAAAACAAAACCCTGAACACATATTTATTGGCACTCAAGTGAAATAAAAATGAATCTGAAGCCTTTTCTGCTCTCAAGGAGTTTCCAACTTTCCTCATAGTTTAAGGAGTGACAACTACATATTGATTATTTTTGTCTCTTTCACTGGAAGAAAAGCAGAATATTTATTTGTCCAGCAATTTAGAAACTTGCAACAGGAGTAAATGTCTATATTTGCTCATTACTAACCAGGTTATTGGCTGCACAGATCTCTAAATTTCAATAGGATGCCAATTTGAACTAAGAAAACGATGTAAGCAGTTTTGGAATTGTTTTTCTGGAATATCATTGTACCGAGTTGTTTGTACAGTGCTCGCAACGTAAGCATGGCAAGTCCACAGACTAATATTTTGGGTACAACAATAGCTCTGATGGTCATTCCAGAGAAAGAGTTCCAAAATGGTTGTGAAGGGTGGACTAGGCCCTGGCGTCAGCGCACAGCTTCCCAAGGGGAGGACTTCAAAGGTGACCGTAGTGATGTTCAGCAGTGAGGGATGGAGCACTTTTCCTAGGATAAGTTCACGAACTTAATTGTCAGACCTCATACTTCAAAGACATTATCACTACAAGGGTCAATATGAGACCTTTAATATCTTAGGGTTATTTTTACTTTATTTTTAAACCTCAGAATACTTCACTGGTATAGGTGGTAAAAATATTATTGTAGTAAAAATATCAAAGAGAACTATCTTGTAACTTGTAGCCGAAGTTGCTTTATTATTGTGAAGGTAAATAAGCAGCATCATTTGTTTTAAATCTAGGGTAAGAAATATAGTTTTTATGTAAAGCAGTTACTTGTTAATCCTGTAGAACAAATATATTTTCATCATTAAAATATTTGCTTTCTTCTTGGAAATTTATATGACATATACTCCCTTCTAAGTCCAAACTAATTGAGTATAAAATACTTTGGTGACCAATGATTAAATGAAAAGGTGCTCTTAATACATTATTAAGAGAAAAAGCAGCAAATATAATTGCATATTTAGTATAATTTCAGTTTTGCTGAATATACTCATATGTAATATTCAGAAGAAATTATTGAAATGAAATATACTAAAATATTAACAATCCTTATTATTGTGTGGTGGGATTTGTATGGATTTGTTTTTCTTTATATTATCTACATTTTCTAAAATGTCTACAATGAACGTCTATTCTCTCCTTGCAACATTCTTGAGAACTTATCAAATGGGAAGGAAAACTGATGTGCTATTTGAAACTACCCCCTTGCTCCACCCCAATTAGCTAAGTAATATGAAAAGTTTTAATAATACTTTATCCAAATTAAAAGCATGCTTAACTGGTGTCAGAACCAAAAGACAGATGCTACACTGCAACTTAAAAACATATTGTAATAATAGCATTCTTTATTTATACTGTGGTGATTTACTTGGTGGTTTTACCATTTAAATATACTATCATGGCCAAATTTGTTGTCTAATATAGATATTCACTCTATTCCATTGGTGTTGTAGTAATTCTTTCTTAAGTAAAGTCAATGAAAGATGATATACAAGTCAGCTTGGAAATCAATCTAATTTCCACTTGAGTACCCCATGTTCTCCCTTTTCTGACCCCCAATACCTTACTATTCTCTGCATTTTTTGTCTTTTTATCAGAATCTTATTTTGTGAGGAAAAACTATCCTTAAAAAGGAACGGTGTTTATAAAACAAATACTTAAAAATAAACATTAAAGAAATAGATTCTATTAGTTGGAAATAATTTATTGCCTCTATAAAAGTTTAAATAAAAACACTACAAAAGTTCACATTAGTCTGATATGGTTTTAAGGTGATAGGATGTTTCAGAGGTAGTACCAGTAAAATAGGATGCAAGATTGCTAAAATTAGTTACTTAGCAAGTTAATGCAAAATAAAATTTCAATGTGGAACAATATATAGTTAGTATACACTTTAATGGAACAATCATAATTATATTTCCATGAAAATATCACTTTATTCTCTTCTCTCCCTTACCAAATCTGCTATTAATAGTGGTTTGTTTTGGGCAATGGTATGTTAAATGTAGGCTCACAAGTTAATAGGCTCCTCCATTATAGCATTACCAGAGTGTAGCTTGGTGAAGAGCATGATACAGTGGCTGTCTGCCAAGGATAACACCAACTTCAAAGATAAGCACATTTACTCATCATTTATACACTATGGTTCTTATAAGTCATTTAAAAGGTGAATCTATCAGAATTTGGCATTTTTAGGATCTGAATTAAAAATCTAATACATATATATTTTAAAGAAAACATTATTCCTGGTATACCATCACTGCAAATTAGAAGCAGGGCAGCAATTAAAGTTCTCAGGATGTCTCTTTAAAATGCTCATAAACTATCAGGTTAACATAAGGAAACTATTCCTTGGAAAGGGACTAAATACCCCCTCCCCCCAGAAAAGGCAATACAGTCAATCATAGACTCTAAAATTCCGTAAATACACAGCTTATGTATTCTCCTACAAATTTACAGATTGCTAACTATGAAAGTGCCATAAAATAGATGCTGTCTTTGGAGAAATGGCCTCTTGAACATCTTTTAAATTCTTGGTAGTATATAGAACACAGGATGTGATTTGGCTGCAGCCTTTTCTTCTCTAACAATAACAAACATTTCTATCACATAATTGCAATGCTGGTACAAAAGTCCTGCTGTTATAACTGACCTTACAACAAAACGTCCCCGGGTTCCATGAAGAAGCCAATTTTCTTTTACGTTTTCCTTGCATGTGTTAATTTTCCTATTCTCTAGGGTAACTGCAGTTCTCATTTTCTTGTGAATAATTTTAGCTTGGTCAAAACGAGGAAGGTACCTTCAGTTTTTTGTTTGTTTCTTTTGTATTTTCATATGTATTTTGGAAGGTTAGTGGTCTTAGATATACATTTCCAGCTTAGAAACTGGTTGGTTACCCTAAGTTGGAAGCAGACATTGACGCATAACTAAAAGGAAAAATAAAAAGGTTTTTCATGTTGGCATCTGTCTCTGTGAGGGATGGTTCAGATAGTGTGGTCTGTTTTAATATTGTGTCATGAAGATTTCACAAAAGAAGCTGTAAATGGGTATTTTTCCTGCTCTAAAATGTCTCAAAACCAATTCCAATCTCTATATGTGAATAAATATATTTTCTTCATGATAGATTCTTAAAATACGTGACCATTGTATCTTTTTCATTCTGCCAGTTATAATTTCTTTCTGAATACAGCTATTTGCTTTGATTCCTGCTATAGAACAAGCATATTTCATTTTAGAAATGTTTCCAATGATAGTAAAAAAAATAATTCTGATACAAAACAAATGCCAAGACAAAAGGATTCTTACATGTACTGGTATACTCTTATGATTTATGCGGTTTCTATTTTAATGCATCTTTAAACAGGGACAAGGAAATCATCTATTTTTACTTTTAAAATTGTACAGTAGGATTCCTTCTAGGAATCACACCTAACAGAATTCTTAAGTCTATTAAACTTTTAATTTAATTTCTATTAATATCCCCGAAAAAGTAAAAAGAGATAATTTTTTTGAAGTTTATGTGCATATAGCAGGAGGTCAATGACTATTATTTCATTTGGTGATTAATTGCTGAAGTGTGACAAATAGTATCAATATAGTTGAAAGATGTAGTAGAGAATCATCTATTCTCACTTTGTAACAAGAATGAAATAAGAATTTGACTTGTCAGCAAGGAGAACTAAACATTGTTTGCAATGAACCATATGGCTGTCAGCTAAGGAAGCATAACTAACTACTGAAGTATTTCTGCTAACAAAAGAACCATAGCAGTAGGATGGCAGCAATATTAAACCAAACAAATAGCTGACAAAATGAAGGATTATCAATGAATCTTACCTATTTGTGCATGGGGGCAGGGGACATTTCAAGGTCAAAGACATTCATGACTGCCTCTCTGTATTCGTAAGTTAGTATTTGTGAACTGAAAGATAAAAATTGGTTTAACTTATAAATTACAAAAATATCTGATGTAGATACTTGATGGACAAAAGAGCCATCTAAGATACTTCATTAATCTTTTATATATAGATAGTAACTTAATCATGCAACACAATTTCACATTGCCAACTCACAAATGTATGACACTGTCTGTTCAGGGAGTAACTGGCATTTTCCCTTCTATTGGTCTTGGTAATGCCATCTGGTACCCTGGAAGGGAAGGCCTGTAAAGAACTATCTATAGTGTGTTGCCATCTGGTACCTGCTAATAGAACAAATGGGTAGCATGCTCACTTTAGGACAAAAGTCATAGAAGAGTATCCAGAAAATCTAGAGGAGTGTGATTTACAACTAAAGTAGTATAACTCTTTTTGGATATTATCCTTGGCTGATGGCTCTGTACAGGTCTCACATGGAAATGAGGTAAATTTTGTGGCAAAGGTAAAAGAGTAGATTAAAAAAATCTTAATGGCTTACCTTGACTTCTTGTTTCATAAAATGTAAGAACTGAAAAAAAATATTATGAAGTTGGTGATAAACATGTAATACTTGTGCAACATTTCACCTAACTCAGTTACACAAATTTCCTAGTAGAATATGAATCTTATCAATATTTGTCATCTCCAGCAATGAAGAATTTCCATTAAGATGAATCTTTTATAACATTTTGTTTCTGTACACTTGATAATTTATTTAACTTCATGTTGGTGAATTACTTTTCCATAGTGTGTCCCCTTCCCTACAAATATTTGGGTTGGATAATGGAAGAATACCAACAATTTATAATTATATACTAGTAATCTCAATTTTCTATCATTAGCTTAAGTCAAATTTTCATAGGGGTTGGAAAATAAATTCCAAGACTCATCCATGTTAAATCATTTTTAAAGTTTTGTTTTCAATCTTCAGTCTACTTTTCCTGAGTAAAAATGTGTTAGAAGGAGAAAGAAAGAAAGAAGATGCAATGGCTACAAAAACAATAATTAAGCTTCAATAACTTGATAAGTAATGTTGAAATGCCTTTATTTTTGTGTGTTTGGTCAAAACTATTATTAAAACTAAGATTCTTTTACAAAACCAAACAATTTCTTTTCAGAAATTAGACATTATGTATGTCATAGCTAAACTGCTCAAAATTAAATACAATTATCTTTCCAGAGTTCCATCAGTTTGGAAAAATATGTCAAACAATGCTTTTAATTTTCACATATATTTTTTGCACTGTAGCCATTATATCTTGTCCATCCTTCACTGAATATGTTGCTTTCAACAATGTGTTTTTCCAAGTGAAGCATTTTGGGGCAACAGAATGCAGTTATCTTGAAATGCATAGTATCGTATACCATGCACCTCCCTCAATCACAAACTGTCTGAGGCATTTTTCTCTGATAAAGAAGACACACTGAATGAGGTATCATCAGGCTCCGGCGAGGCATTATTGAAATCCATCTCTTCTAGTTCAGGAGGTAAATCTGACAGCAGTGCCTGAGACAGAAAAAATCATTTTTTTGCATTAGTACATGAACAGATATTTTTCCAATTTTATGTAAATAGTTGTGGTCTTCTCATGTTGATTTATTCATATAGATTTAAAGAAAGAAACATTTTTCTTTTAGGACCTTATACAATATCTTACCTAAAGAAAAATTCTTTATACACTATTAAAGAAGTAAAAAATACTAGAGCTTGACAGTGTGAATTATGTAAAGTGGAAACCTGGACAAAAGAAAAATCAGGAGTGAAATGAACAACTATTCTCCACCAAGTGCTTTGAAGTGTTTGAGATAAGTGATTTCCATACTAATTTTGAATGTTTACTGATTACTGCTAAAGGCTTTAAAATTATATTCCTTATTAAAGTAGTCTTGCCTAGTTATGCTGTCTTTTAGAGAAAAACACATTTCACAAAAGATTATTTTGTATTTTGGTGAAAAAAAGAACTTAGCAATTTAAAAAGAAGTTCAGCTATTTTACTTCAGACTAGTGTAATGATGTATCTAGAGGGCTGATCATTTTTCTACTGAAGTAATCAAGCCAAGAGCCATGAACATCAAGAGTTGCAGAACTTGCATCCATACTAGAGAAATAAATAATTAATCTAGTTTTATATGGTTGACAATGGTGATGCCAAGTTGACCATAAGAAATTGTGAACTAAATGACTGATTTGCTGCTGCCAATATTAAAACAATGTAGCATATCTGGGTAATTTTTAGACAGTTTACTTGCAGTGTGGGGTTTGAGTCCAGAGTTATAAACAAGGACCAAGGGAACAGAAACAAGTGCAAGCTTGCCACTACCCAATTAAGGAACAGAAAGACAAGGCATCCTGGAGAACATATAAAATCCACTGTTGAAATAACACAGCATTCTTTTATTGTCTTTATTAAAGGAAGTAGCAGCTATAAATCCTATATTTTTTGCTTTATAGCAGAGAGGCAGGATTAAAAACTTTCTTTTTTTCATCAGGCTGCATAAGGAAATATTAACTCATTCTGAAAGAAGAGTTGCTATTTATTTTATACGATTAAATAGTTTATGAATTTCTTGCTTAAATTGAGAGTGCTTACAAAACAGTCATTTAAATGTACTACATGCTTTTTAACATGCTAGGTTGCAGTAATAGGACACAATGCCATTTTCTTCTAGAAGAATTGTTTACCACTAAACCAGTCCAGGTGAAACAAAGGCTTTCCTGACATTTTCTGATCACACTTGATGAAAAATACATAACTGGATTTAGTTTACTTTGTACTATGAAGCTAAATGACAGTCTAAATTTTAGTGGGGATACCTTGAAATCAAAGAAACATAATTATTTATTTATTTCTCATTGCACTTTACATAGCTGACTAGAAAAATGAGTATAGTATGAAACAGGAAAACTTTAATATCTGAGGCAGTATAGCACACAACTAATGAATGCATAGGTCCACTTAAAAAAATTTTCTTTTCAGTATCTTACTGGATTACAACACTGGCACACTGAACAAATCTTTAGAGTATATCAATTGCTAGAACTGCCTTTTCCTTATATAGTAATGCAATTAACTTTCTTTAGTATAGGTTCATCATCAATCTGTCTTCACAGTCTGATATAGTAACACTCTTCCCAAGAGATTAAAGCATTTCCCAAATATATTATCAGTCTCTGTAACACTTATTCTAGGCCTTAAGGTGTGAATGCCAAGTTCCATAATGTTAATCATTCTATTGATTAAAAACAACCTTTGGGTAATATAATACTTCAGTCAGACAATATCATATATTATCAAAGCCTGGACAGCTTCATTGGGGCAAAATATTTTATGGACCACCAATCTTACTCAATTTACCCAAATCAAGATTAATAGAAAAACACTTAGGATTTTTATAAAATGAGAAACCAATGACACAATAGGTCTCTTTTATTAGGTATAATAAAATTTAATTCCTTCTAGAAATAAACCTCTAAGTATTTCACAGTGTTAAATCAGTAATTTAAGACAACACCTGAATGACTTTTGTGTCTTCCATATTTTGAGACCATGTTTTGAGATCCATTATACCCAGTATCAACTAGGAAAATCAGTAGTTTCTATTTGGGTACATGCTGTCTTGTTTGGATGTAAGGGATGGATTTTTGTACTTTAGAGATTCCTTGTGAACCAAAATAGCTCAGCCTGTTTCCTAATTAATGGTTACTTGTGTGACATACTACTCATTTAACATTTTCGATAAGGAATCAACATAGTAATATACAACTCAGAGGCAAATTTGGTATCATTTAGTATTGAATGGGAGATTTATTATGATTCTATGAGACAGATAATGTTATTTGGGAGGAATTTATAAACAAAAATCCACAGTGACAAATAAAAGATATTACATTTCATCTTTGGGGTGGATGAATCAAACACTTTAGTTAAATTGGGAAAAGTAAATGACACACTGTGGTCACAAAGAATTTCACAAAGTAATTCCATATTTTTTAGCAACATATGAAATAGAAGGTATTTGAACATTTGTAAACTCTAGTAGGCTAGAACGTAATTGAAATCCAGAAGAGAGGCAAATGCCTCACCTCTTTCATTCACTAAATGTCCCCAAATATGTGTCTCTCCAGTTAAAGTAGTCTCTACATACATTTTGAAAATTTCTTTAAAATTAATTTTTAAAATTCGCTATTTAAGGCTAACTTGGAATTAAAGTATGTTAATCGGTTGTTTTTATTTACCACTAACATAATACACAAAATCTGAGTATGTATTCTCAAGAAAACTGTGCTGAAAAGGTCATAATTAACAAATTGCTAATTAATTGATGGCAAGCAGGAATGGAGTATGAAAACAAACACAAAATATACGTGAAAACCTCAAGTGTGACTTGCCGTTTTTCAACATGATACATTACAGTTTACTATTCTCTTCTGGCACTTACCTGCTGTTGTTCCTTATCATCAGCTTTCATAGCTAGAATCAAGCTTCTAACAAACATCTGAAGTTTACAGTATTTTTGCTTTTGAATTTCTAGCTCATTTTCAATGAATCTGACTTCTTCATTCTGAAGAACATATCAAACAATATAATTACCTTATGCAAACCTAGGACTGTACATGGCTGATGCACAATAAAATTCTAAAAAAGCAATCAAATTGGGGGGGACAATAAAAAGATACAATTTTAGCATGAAGATATATAAAGTACAGAAGAAAATTTGTTTGCTACTCAAAGACTGCCTTTCAAGCGTATCAACAACAGAAAACAATTTAAGAGGTCAAAAAATGAATCAAATAAATTCCATCCTCTAAGATAAAAATCAAGAAACAGTTCCCTTCTTGGAAAGGCTCTTCAAATATTAAACCTAATTAGCATTTGGATTAGGATTAAAAATAAAGAGAGGCCAATTAACCCCAAGTAAAGTTCAACTGCCAATTCAATAATGCCAAAGGAACCATTCACAAAATCAAACAATGAGAACTAAAAAGATTGTTATTCTGTGCAGTGGAGAGACTGAAATTATTACTAAGACTTAGTTTGCTGACACCACCACCTTTATGTACGAATTTGTTATTCAGGAAATATCTCCAAATATACCACTAATTTGAGACCCAGTCTCTCTTCACTACTTTTGCTAGTTGTGTATGAAAAAAACAAAAAACAGTAGACTAGAATTTGAGAGAATTTTAGTGTTAAGATTACTGATGATTGTATAAATGTGGGCAAGCCAATTAACTTCTCTATGATTCATGCTGGACCGAGTGTGTGTGTGTGTGTGTGTGTCAATGGAAAAGAACAGTTTGTGTGTGTGTGTGTGTGTGTGTGTGTGTGTGTGTGTGTTACTGATTTTCCAAAAAAGATGATGAGGTAATTCAATGGACAAATAAAGGAGAGTCTCTCAAAGAACAGTGGTTGAACAATTGTAAATCTGTATTTATGCACTGTAGAATTGTATGCCTGAAACCTATGTAATCCTTGCTAACAGATGCCACCCCAATAAGTCTAACGATAAAAATGAATTAAAAAAAAAAGAAAGAAAATGTCAGACCTGGAGCTAAAAAAAAAAAAGTGACATCAACCCTCACTTCACATTATATACAAAATTTAACAAGAAATGGATCATAGACCTAAATGTAAAACCTAGAAGTATAAAACTTTTAGAGGAGAAACTTTTGCTGTCCTTGGGTTAGGCAAAGATTCTTCAAGAGGGAAGTTCCCTGGTGGTATAGCGGCTTAAGGCTTCAGCGCTGGCGCTGTCGGTGCTGCGGCCTGGGTTCGATTCCCAGACAAGGAACTACCCACATACCAAAAAGCAAAAAAAAAAAAAAAAAAAAGATTCTTCAAGAGGACACAAAAAGGATGAAATTTAAAAGAAAGACTTCATCAAGATAAAAAGAAAATGCTTTGGTCTTCAAAAGACAGTGTTAAGAAAATAAAAAAAATATAAGCTACATATCAGGAGAAAGTATTTGTAAATCACATGTCTGGTAAGGACTCGCATTCAGAACACATAAAGAATTCTTACAATGCAATTATAAGACCAGAAACAGGAAAAATATCTGAACAGACTTTATAAAAGAAGATAAAAATAAAAACATTAAAATGCTTAATATCATTTGTCATCAAGGAAATGCTGAAGTTAAAGAGACTGACAATAGCAAATGACAAGTGCTAGTGAGAATGTAGACCAATTAGAAGTCTCATACACTGCGGGTGTACTCTTTCTTGCCATCTGTCTCAGCAATCGTACTCTTATATATTTACTCAAGGGAAATAAAAACATGCATACAAAATGACATACACAAATATTCATAGCAACTTTATTGATAATAGTTGCAAACTAGAAACAAGTGACGATGAGCAGATGAATAAACTGATTGTGGTTGTGGTCCCACAACCGTGTCCACTTGTCAAAATTAATCTAACTGCATAAAGAGGTGAAGTTTATTGTGTGGAAATTACATATCCAAAAATCTGATTAAAAATATAAAATGAATTATTAGCCAGCCCCTGTCCCAAAGAAAAATGAAAATAAGCTTTGAATATTGTTTGCAGCAGGACATTCAATAGCATTTGTTTAAAAAGCTTAATAAAAGCCATTAAAATTAGTTAATTCTACAGGCATTTTTGTTATTTCGGTTGAGAAGAAAGAGATTACTATCATATCCAATCTTTGAACATGTTTATGGCATCAACGATTTTATCAGCTCAGTTTAGAACTTATTTTAACTAATAAAACTGCTTATTTTTCAGACCATTTAATATCAAGTGAATCCCTTGCAAAATTCCAATCCGAAGGCAGTTACAAGTAAGCATTGTAATAAAATTCAACATGCTCTTGTCATAATAAATTGAAGCAATTCTCAATTTTTAAAGTATTAATAGTCAGAACAACAGTATTAGTAAAGAGCTGCACTCGCAGTCCATTAAAATATTTTAAAAACATTAATTCAGATTTATAAAAGTCATCTCTAATTTCTCAAGTAAATATTCCTCCTCCACAGTATTTATGAAATGTTTGAGAAACAGACAGCTTTAAGATAATTTAACAGTGCAGACATTTTCTTCTCAGATTTGCTTTTTGCAAAAGTATTAAACACTTCCTGGATTACAACAGTAATTTATGTGTGCTTCAGAGATTTTCCTAAGTAAATGGAGTGTTTGTGAGAGGAACTGGTAAGGTAACATCAGTCACTGAATTTCAGAAGACAAGATCTTGCTCATTTTTCTTGTTAAAATCTCCCTTACATTCTCCGTAAGCTTTGTCAATTCTTCTCCAAGATGATGTGGGGAACATTCAAGGCTTCATGTGGACAAGAGCTTTGATCTCTAAGCAGGCCATTAATGGCTGTCAAGACTGAGGCGTTATTTTATAATAAAGTGACTCGTGTCTCAGGGAGTGAGCTCACTAACTTGTCTCATAAGCATTTTGGGTTAGTTAGAACTCCTAGCAATATGAATTTCTAGAAACTCCACTATGCTCAAAATGAGCATTGATGGTTGCATAGTAACAATGGTGAAATGCACATCAGAAACACTTTCATTTTGCTATAATGAATCCCAAGAATAATGGGAAACTGTTTAATTTACTTTGGGAAAACAATTATAATGATCCAGCTTCTTGTCTTAAATGATTTTACACAAATGAGTACTTGCATTATAATATTAAAAGTATTTCCAGTTATACTCTAATTTAGTCACTTACTCAGGAACTAGTTTCTCAACACATATAAACTAGAACTGCTATATGAGTTTTTACTTGCCCTTACTTTAGAATTAACATAACAAATATCACAATGTGGTAAACTGCAATATTTTTTTAAATTCATTTTTATTGTTAGACTTATTGGGGTGACATCTGTTAGCAAAGATTACATAGGCCTCATAACTGCAATATTTTTAACAATGCTTATAAAATATATATTTTATATATAGGTGCTGACTTTTGATAGTTAAAAAAGTTTATGCAGGATGGTGATGTGTTATCAAAGACATCCTTAATAGGGTAGTGAATGACGCCTTGTTCCCATAGCAATGGAAAACACTGGATTATTAAATGTCCTTTAGAGTTCAATGAAAATGTTACTTAACATTTATGGACTGGATCTTCTGCCATGCCCTGGTCTTCTGTTCAAACCTTCTCAAGTGGGCTAGAACACCAGAGCAGAAAGGTCCTAGAAAGAATTTTCAAGAGTTCTGGGGCCAACCCCATCTAAACTGCTTGAGAGTGCTAAGTGGAGCACACTTAACAGCTGTGCAATCCAGTCCTCTCACATGTAGTTTCCATAGCCTGTGCCAAGTGGTGGCTTACAGAGCCATTTTAATCCTGAACTAGGAATTTAGAAATATTATATGATCATGTAAGGGAGATTGGAATGATCTCTTATACTTCAGAACAAACAACTTTACAATTCTCTCAGTTGGAAATACAGCTTAAATACAGGATTATATTGTGATCTTTGACTACTAGAAAATAAATTTAATAATATAATTTCCTTCTGTGTTTACAACATTGAATATCTTAAAGTCTGACATGTTATGAACATTTGGAAAAAAGAATTTGTTGAATGCCATAACTTGTAATTATAGTAAAACTAAAAAAAAATTCATAAAATGACAGCTGATGTCTTTTTTGATTAAATGTTATTTTCTGTTAATATCTAAGTACTAGTCTCTGTTTTTAATTGCTAAAATGTTCCAAGGAAAGAACTTTTGTGTATGGAAAGAATGATCATGTGGCCAAAACTTTAGAAGACCTCAAAGTTACCTTGTAAGATAGGATACTGATTAACAAAGCGAAAGCAAGTACATATCTATGCAAAAAATATGTGAACATATAGACTGATAGCTTATGTCAAAATTTAATAAAAAGAAAATTATGCATGGCATGCTGTCAAAGTAAGCCTTTCAGTTTAGTAACAAGTGCCATTTAGAAAAGGTCATCTCTATTCATATTCATTTGGCACTTTCTTTAGGGATTTTTTAAACTTCTAAAATAGATATACTATTATGCTAAAAAATGGTCTTGAAAATACTGTATGGTTTCACTTATAGGTGGAATATAAAAAAATAAATGAAAATCAAACAAAACAAAAAAAATGAACAAACAAAACAGAAACAGACTCATAGAAACAGAGACCAAAGGGATGGTTACCAGAAGCGAGGGTGTAGGTAGATGGGTAAAAAAGGACAATTACAGATCATTACTAAAATTAGTGGCATGATCCCACTGTAAGGTATAAAAATGTTGAATCGCTATATTATACACCTCAAAGTAATGTGACCAATATATATGTATACCAACTATACTTAAATAAAAAAAAATTAGAAAAGACAAAAAATGGTCTTTAGAAGTTGCCATTTTGTAATTCAAGATAAAATTAGCAAAGAAAAAATCTGGCAAAAATTTTCACTTTACCACCATTTAAAAATGAACATTGGCTTTAAAAAGAAGCAAACCATATGATTCCACTCATTTGTGGAACACAAAGTTGAAAGCAACAAAGAAACAAAAACTCATGAACACAATCAATAGTTTTGTGGCTAGTGGTTATCTGAGAGAAATGGGGGAGGGGGTGGGACAGAAAGGACAGGGACACAAATATACAGTGGTGGAAAGAGAACTGACTCTGAGTGATAAACACATAATACAGCACATAGGAGATGCACTGTAGAACTGTACACCTGGGACCTATGTGATTTTTACTAACCAATATCACCCCAATACATTTAACAATAAAAAAGCATTGCCATAAATTTCACATTAACCATCACTATTACTGCCCCACTTTGTTGCAACCATCAATACCTGCTCCCACTCAGCAACCTCTATGCTTATAACCACTGAACAAGCTAGCATTAATGAAAATGCCAAGCATGCTGATTCCCATTGTTGATGCAGTCAATGTGAATACTTAACTTATCAAATGGCAGTAAAATAAAGCAGTACATAAGTACTGTGAAAGTCCATCTCATTTAATATCTTTTCTTAATGAATTCACAATTTTGTAATTAAATTTGTTGGGGTGACATTAGTTAGTAAAATTATATAGGTTTTAAGTGAATAGTCCTATAACACATCATCTATGTGTTTCATTGTGTGCTCACCACCCAGAGTCAGTTTTCCTTCCATCACCACGTACGTGCAACCTCCTTACCCTCTTCTACCTCCCCTCTCCCCCTTACCTCCTGGAAACCACTACTATTGACCATGTCATGAGTTTTAAAATTCACAATTAGAAATTACTTTTACCTTATAATCCAAGAGAGAATTCACTTGTTCTATTTCAGAATTACTTATCATGTCACTTTCTTCATCATCAATAATTTCTATCTTCTGTAACACAGGTAGAGAAATTTTCATAAATATATACCTGATCATCATCACTACACTCAACAATGTATACTGCATATGCATTCAGTGTTTAGTTTCAATGAGGGGATTATCCAGTCTAGGTTACTGGAATAGGAGTAAACTCTGATAACTTACTCCATCAGTGTTTACACCTTGGTGTGTCTGAGCCAACTCCCTCTACATTTAGTTGATGAATACTTAGTAAACAGAAAATTACTGTAATACTATTTAAATGGAAAAAAAAACTTTCACAAAGTACTTGGAAAAAACAGGCATTCAAATTCTGCTTAAGTAGGGCCCTCTACTGACAGGGAACTAACTTTCTCTAAGGTATGTAATAGTAACCATATCTAAATGGTTGTAGGGGCTTTTCTTTTATAAGTGTTCATATATCTATTTGCAACTTCTAATGTAAAATGCAATATATTACATATGTTCCAAAGTCAAATACATTTTTTAATTCACTTATTTACTGTACTCCATTAGCTAGACAATTGAAAGCAGACATGTATGGTGTTTCCTTCACTAAACAGTAAAAAGAGAGAGAAGTTAAACTTCCTGTAGCTTTAGAGTTAAGGTATAACAGTTCGTATAGTATCTTGCACATAGTTGGTACTAATTAAATATTTGTCAAAAGAATAAACCAAACAACTTAGCACTAATAGAAAGAATGACCAATAAGATCCAATCATGGGGGCAAGTTCTCTAACCATGGAAAGTTTTTTCTAAGCAAACCAAAAGGCAAATTAAGCTCTAATTTTTTCTATTTCATATGAAAAATACAGTGAAGACAAAACACTTTCAAACCTTTAAACCCTGCCAACCCATGAGAAAACTTATAAAAGAGAAAAGCTAAGCTTGAGTCAGTCACTAGGCAGTCTTTAAAGAATGAGCACATTAATAGCACATGTCATAGACAGAATTTGAAATCAAGCCTCCTACCCAGAAATATATATGGTGATTAAAAGTTGCAAGCAAACTTGTAATGATCATATTTGATATACTGTCTATGAGGATACTGCTATGCCTGGAGATAAATGTAATGTTTTGTTTTCTATTACAATCACTATAACTTAGGGTTTAATCGTATTGGCTCTCACCAGACCTCACATTTGATACTTTTTTTGATGTCGATTTTTAGATTCTCTATAAATTTGGATTGGTTTTGGGAAAACAGGAGATAAATAATCTAGGAAATCACTAAAGGCCACTGTATAGATTTGTGCATATAAATAGGTCTTATATGTCTTTGTTATCTATGAATAATTGGGAGTACTCAAAAGTTAGAAGCAGAGGAGATCAGCCTTTGAAAGTTTGGAGTTTTATCTCTGAAAATCAATTGTTCTTGAAAAATTAAGTGCCTAAGTGACTATGAGTTACCCTATGCTATGATTTCATTATCTCCAAATGTTTGCTGCAGAGGAGATCCAGTACAGATAAATTCAGGCTAAAAATGAACATATCATTTAACAGAAAAGAGGTTCCAACTTGTAAATAATCACATATAATTTGTGTAGGGTAACTGAAATCTAGAGCAGAAACGATTATTATTTGGTGGGATATTAGACTAATTAATAATTGTGGAAAAACAATTACTATTAGCTATGTAATGAAAACGTGACTTGGCTTCAAAATAAAACTTGTTTTGCTAGGTACCCACTGAATTTAGTGTTAGAAGGGTCAAACATGAACTTAAATCAGGACTAAACTATATTCAGCACGTGGAAAACAATGTTGTGCACTGTTGATATTTAACAAAAAAGAACAAAACTGTATTTTATGTGCTCAACTTTTATTAAGGAGATGTGGCACGACTGTAGTATCAGATACATAATGTTTGTAATGAAAGCCACAGTAAATCTTGAAGTTACTATTTTGTAACTTCATTATAGGAATCATTTTTAAAGGTTTCAATAAACCATAAAACACTTATTAAAAACAAAAAATAAAAGCACAATGTCATATGCCTTTATGTCTGACTTTAATACCATCTTGATTTCTATATTAGTTGATAGAGTCAGAATATAAGCAGATGCTGCAAAAACAGATGCTGCTAAAATAGTTGCTTAGAGTACATCTCTATGTACCAACAATGTTTATATTTTTATAAAATACAGTGTAATCCACACATAACCTGTCTCTGCCTGCTATGTCATCACTTAATATTGTATTTTCTCCATTACTGTAATTTTTAAGATAACTAACAGAGTCCAATTTAACTAGATGGAAGAAAAGTTTCCAAATACAGTAAATATATTGTATTATATAGGTATGGTCTGAACAGAAACTTTGGTGTAAGTTATCCTTGGACACAAATTCCAGAACTAACAAAGGGCTCCTTCATGATCTCAGCCTAAACTTGGTTTTAATTCTTTTCATTGGTCAAATGAGAAGGAATCTGCTCTTTGCTAAGTGTAGTGAAGAAAAATAACTTGTTATGTATAAAATGTCATATGTGTAATAAGCATTAGGTGTTTATATTTGTAGAGCTCCTAAATAAAAAAAATCCGAGGTTCAAATGACAGTGCTTTAAATTTCATTTATTAAACACTCAAAGGTATATAATTTCATTGGTGATAGCTCTGTTTTAATTTGTGA
The DNA here is from genome assembly GCA_004026885.1 of Lyroderma lyra. Lineage (NCBI taxonomy): Eukaryota > Metazoa > Chordata > Mammalia > Chiroptera > Megadermatidae > Lyroderma > Lyroderma lyra. The sequence goes on along the minus strand of PVJL010009735.1, from coordinate 1,226 downwards.
AGTGGAGCAAGGCTTTATCCTGACATCACTAATATTGTCACCAACTGGAAATATACTCTTGAACTTCATCATGTAATAAGGAAATAATTTCAAAATGTACATACCACATTATCTGTGGATACTGCATGGTGGTCCTCCTCCTTATGAGCCCTTGCCTCATTTGGAATCACTTCATTGGACTCTTCTATAGAAAAAAAAAACATGATTTCATTATTCATTCCTCAAAATTTTATTGAGATTGCTTCCTTCAAGATCATTTAAATAATTTCTCTATTTTAAAAAGACACAAATGGGAAATTCACTTCATACATGCTTTGATGAGCAATTCTAATTCTAGAAATATGTTGTAAGGAAATAAGTGTGGATAGGTACAAATACAAGTATGGTCAACACTGAGCCATTTATAATTGAAAAAAATGGAAGCAACCTATATGCTTAATAATGGAGGATTGGATAAATCATTTAGGACCTACAATAAATACTACCAAGCTACGGAAAATAAAGTAAAATAATAGTTGATAATAAAGAAAATATTCATGATTTACTGCAATGTGAAAAAAATGAAGGTGACAAAACCTATTATGTAAGTATTCTGTGATCTTAATTTTGTAAAAGAAAAAAGTGTACGTACTCATGAAGTAAAAAGACTGACACAATTTACATTTTTTTACAGTTTTTATTTTTCTTCCTTTTGTCTAATTTTACTTATTTTGATAATTCTTATTTTGTTCCATGTGCTTATTTCTCTTTGCATATATACTGGTGTGTGTGTGTCCATCCATGTATTCATATACACATTTTTTTAGAAAATTGAAAAAGTACTATATTTATAACCTCATATCCTGTATTTCAAACATACACTTAGGGGTAGGACTGTTTCCAAATTTTTTTTTTTAATTCATTTTTATTGTTAGACTTATTGGGGTGACATCTGTTAGCAAGGATTACATAGGTTTCAGGCATAAAATTCTACAGTGCATTGTCAACTTGATGTATAATAAGTTCACCACCCAGTGTGACTTCTCTTTCCATCACCTTGTATTTAGCTTCCCCCCTCCTCTCCCACCCCCTCCCCTTTCTCCCCTCCCTAACCCACTCGTCCCCAAATAAACATTAAACTATCGATTGTGTCCATGGGTTATTTGTTTGTTCATTTCTTTTTTTCTTTGCTTTCAGTTTTATATTCCGCATATGAGTGAAATCATGCAGTTCTTTGTTTTTTCTGT
>PVJL010009734.1:0-54724 GCA_004026885.1 Lyroderma lyra | reverse complement strand
TGTGTGTGTGTACTAAATTTCAGGTAAATAAAAGACAAATGAAAAGCTGAATAATCAGCTTCTAAAATAAACATGTAGGAGTTGAGACTGGAGAGGAATGGGCCGTCCTCCATATGTATTTCATCACTTTGCAGAATACCCTCTCGGCTTGCTAACTTTTGATGGAGGCAGTTTTATACAGGACTTCTATTAGATCTAAAACATTTGGCTGCTGTCTTCTTGAGTCTTCCACTTCTTGGACTTTCCCTTCATCAGTTTACATGGTTCTTAATTGTCCAATAAACTTGAATGTGAGAGTTGATGGTTTTCACTTTGTTAGTCTTCCAGGAGGCTGATAAAAGTAGAGACCTACTGAACAGCCACTAACGTTTTTTGTCTTCGCTCTTTGTGTATATCTTTCTTAAACATCCTGCATTGCATAGCCCACCACCTCTGTGTGGGGACACTCTTAAGATTTAAATTATTCCTTGACTCAGGAACGCACATTCTTATTTGACTTAATATTACAGTATAAATGTCACTGGGAATTGGGTTGTCGCAGTTCTGCATTTAAAGTGTCCCTCTTCAAAAAAATAGGGACCCTACCATGTTTTCTGGATTGCTTAGGGTTTTACCTACACCTTTGGTCCCAACTAGACCAACATCGAACATTTCATTCATTCTTTGAAATGTTCTCATTTCAAGAGTAGTGAATTTATTCTGCAAATATGTGTTCTGCACCCCAATAAGTCTAACAATAAAAAAATATTAAAAAAGTATGTATTCTGTTTCTATTCTGTGTTAGGTACAGAGAGACATCAGTGTATAATATGACTATCAAATGATTTACATACAAGTTGAGAGAAAATAAACATACAAGTAAATATGTGACAAGGTAATTCAGATAATGAAAAATATAATGAAGAAAATAAAATAGATTGTAATGATAGTGACCATTAGGGCTGGCTATTGAGTAACTAACTTCTGACCCGAGAGTAGCCAGAAAATATCTGGGAAAAAAGCATTATAGACAGAGGAGACACTACGTACGAAGACCCACATGGGGGAACAAGCTTGGCATGTTCAAGGAACAGAAAGAAAGTGAGGGAAAGAAAGATAAAACATGAAGGTGGGGAGTTCCCTGATGGTGCAGTGGCTTAAGGCATCGGTGCTGGCGCTGTCAGCGCTGCAGCCTGGGTTCGATTCCCAGTCAGGGAGCTACCCACATACCAAAAAGCAAAAAAAGAAAAAAAAAAAAAAACATGAAGGTGAAGCTACAAGCATGATGTTGGACTTTTTAGGCCATATAAGAAGTTTGAGTTTTATTCTTTCACCTAGCAAGCTAGTCCAACCTGAGGCCTGCGGGCCACATATGGCCCAGGATGGCTTTGAATGTGGCCCAACACAAATTCATAAATTTGCTTAAAACATTACGAAAATTTGTGGTTTATGTGTGGCCCAAGATGATTCCTCTCCTCCCAATGTGGCCCAGGGAAGCCAAAAGACCGGACACCACAGAAGCCACTTCTGCTTTTGTTTCTAAGTTTCATTATTTTATATTGGTCCTACTTTCAATCAGGTACAAATCACTGGATTTAATTTTTTACCCAGTGATAGAGTTTGCCTTTTAATAACTAATTTAAATAAACTTTTGCAATTCAGCAGCTATATCTTTAAACAGCACTGCTCACAGGAGCAGCCAGTGTTGGGAACCAAAATAAGGAAATTTACATTATTTATTTTCTTAAATAACAAGTCTGACACCACATTTCCTCTTGGATTAATTTACATTGATTATTCAAAATTATTTTTGTTAAATATTAAGGCAAATGTTTAAAAAAATCAAAAGTATAGAGAAACATGATTGACAATTTTCTAGAATGGAAGCATTTATAAAGATATGTCTTTTAACTGTTTGTTTTAGATCTTTTGGCAGTTATCTCTGTAACTCCAGCTAATTTATTTATTTAATCTATTTATTATCAAATTCAGATAGTATTTTTTAATTTTCTGATATAAAAGGTAACTTTTTGTTTATTTCTCCTAATCTTTTTTCTGCTTAATATTTGATAGCTTCAACATTTTTTAATTCTTCTGTTGAACTATTAAAACTTTCTTACACTTAAGTCTCTATCCATGAATTTGTTGCATCATCTCTTGCCACTTGTCTTATAAAATGAGGCTATCTCCAAGCTATTTTCTTCTTGTGCTTACACATCTCGTTTCTGACAACTGTAATTTACATTGTCAACACTGTTAAAATAATTATATTCAGTCCTATAACCTCAATCTAGTCTTCCATGTTTAGTCCTCAGTTAATTATAAAAGTTATTTTTCAAGTAATAAACAATATTTAAATTATTATGACTTGGAAGCAAAGGTCATTTGGGCCTCTAACTAGAAATGGACAAATATGGACCATACAGCAAGGTAGCTAGTCATCCCCAACCAGTCTGTCTCACACACGGCCCCTCGACCAGAAGGGTCCACACACGGTTTAAATGCTTTGCTGTCGCCATCTTGAAATTCTTAATAATATTTTTTAACAAGAGGCCCCATACTTTTATTTTCTACGGGACCCTGCAAAGTATACAATCTGTTCTTTCCCCAACCCATAGGGAAAAACTAAATTAAGTCCTTGTGGCTAGTGCCTAAATTATAAATCCCTTCCACAAGTAGAAAGTTTTAATTGACTACCCACTGTCAAAGAAAGGAGAAAGAGCAGATTCATAGCTGCATGTGAAATTTCACCTACTGCCTGAAAAGTTCTACCTCAGATGGGGCAACTGGGGTCCTGCAGTGTGACTGACCCATGTGCTTAAGGTAGGCAGCATGGCTGAACTTTTGGGCAGTGTGTCCCTGTAGGACAACTGACAAGAAAATCAGGAATTCATCCTATTGCTTCTCCTACTTACCATTTGCCCCCCACTTCCCTAAATGTATTAATTTAATCTAGGGTGGTGAATCTTGTTGTGTTTATTTCCAAAAATAATAAAAGGGATCCTTCTAAAACAATTGTATCCACTGCATTTGCTTTTGTGTTCACTAAACTACAGTTATTTTCATTTATTTCTATATGCTAATCGGGTTGCAGTGCTTTAAACATCTGCCAACTCCAGAAGGTGGCCAAGATAGATCCTGAAAGAAGGAATTTTCTTGCTCTTCTTGACTCTGCTCCCTTTCCCATGCACTAGCCCTGGAGGGGTTGGAAACCACCATTAGTGAGGTAGAGAAAAGAAAGCATGCTTCCACAGCTGTAGGCTTCTAGCCTGCAGCAGATTTCATCAAGGCGAGAGGGGAGGAGCCTCAATTTTACACCAAGCTTGAGTTATTCACCTTGGATGGCCTCCTTTTGAATTGTGCCCCACCTGTGACTCTTAAAGTGACTGTGCAACTTTTCTCATCTGAGAGTTACCAGAGATGACATGGACCCACCTGAGTTTTCCTCCCACAGTAGAGGAGAAACTAGATCCTTTGACTAATTTAAAGACACACTGGAAAACAAAAATCAAATGGTTTTGTGACTACATTCTGTGTACTCCTGTGCATGATTTTTTAAATAATCACGTGTCCAGTACATTTTTCAGTCAGGGCAACTTTTGGCAAATTTTCTAAGAACACAAATACCTGAGACTACTTTTGTATTGTTATCCTGTGTTAAAAACAGTTTCTAAAAAGTGTAGAATTCTTGGGTACTTCTCTTCACAATATTCCATAAGTTTGTTCTACTCTTTTCTAATACTAAATATTATGAAGAAAGGAAGCCCATTAAGTTTTGTTCCTTCACTCGTAATCTGCCTTTTATTTATTCACTCATTTGTATGCTTTTACTGCTGTTTGTTGAAGTTTGATATTTATTAAACATATATCTAGGCTTATGTATTTTTTTTCATTTATTTTTGCCAGAAACCAAACCTACCCATTTCATCGGCACATGAATGTGTTTTTTAGGCAACAAATATTTTCTTCTACCCTGTTTTAAAATATTGGTCATATCCAAAAAAAAGGAAACATGTCTTTATGTATTGAAAATGATAAAACCTCTATTTGCTTAAAAGGTGCGTCACCCATCAATTATCGAGTTATGGTCATTGATGAGAAATCGCTCACCATTTTTTCAACCCAAATTCTCAAAATCATGTGTGAACATATGGTCTATTACTCAATAGCTTTCTGACACCACCTTAAAAAATTTCACTTTTCAGAGAAATGCACTAAGACAGTGTGAAAAGTATTTAGTCTCCTTGTTTTATACTGGCCTCTAATATATGTGAGGGTTATTATCTTGGATTACAATAGTAGAATTTGAGAAGGAATTTGGTTCAATTATTAACTTCAGGTAGAAGTTTAGAATCCTCATTAGCTCCTTCTTATGTCAGAGGTGTCTTCACCCTCATCAGCTTGAACTTCACCTGCCTAGTTCAAAACTACGCTCGTATAGGCTTTTGTGCAAGTGAAAGAGAGAATGTTCAGTGTTCCTCTGTGAAAATATTAATAATGTCTGTTATTTTTCAAGTGCTCACTAGGAATTTTACATACATTATCTCGGTTGTTATTAGCAGTAAGCATTCTTCAGAAACATCTATTATTCAAAGATGTGATTTTTTCTTCTTGTTCAGAGTTTTTCATTTTCTGCGTGTTCTGCGATTGTTTCTCCAATCTGCTTCTTTGTCAAGGATGCAATTTTGTGCAGCGTCAAATGTGTTATTAACTGTCACCAAAGCATATTTTCAGTTGGCTGCTTTGTTCTAGTTTCAATTTTGCCCTTTCAATCTACAATCTGTGGCAAATATATTTTCTTGTATCTTTCGTAGTCTTGTCTTAAATGAAATCTTAAATGAAATGTCATTTCCTCTAAGGCCCCATTTCTCTAATTCTCACATTCTCCCGGGTCTTGAGTTGAGAACTACCTTCTTGTAGACCAACAGTGGTGTTTCCAAACCATCACCTTTCCCCCGCTTGTGTACAACCCCTTATCTGTAGAAGTTTTTATGTCACCCATTTAGGTTACTCTGCATCCTTTTCTTATCTGTGATCTCACAAACTCCCACTCACTCTTCCATTTTTACTGAAGACATAAATTTCTGGCACAGCCTTTCTTTTATCTCTGTCCTGACATCATCCTGTAAGAATACCCTGAAGATGACCCATTCAACACATTCACACTCACAATTCCTAAATTCTTCTGGGGCAGATTGTATTACCATTACCAAATAGATCTTGATTCTTCCTGCAGTGGCTTTGCCATCGAAGGTTAACACATTGTCACCCTGTTGAATTCAGTTAGAGTTACTAGTGGCCCAGGTCTCCATCCTTCCCTTAGTTAGATTTCTCAATGACTCCTTGATTGTCAATATATTTTAAATTTTCATTAGGCTAAGATTTAATCAATATAGTCTAAATTATGCTGCTGTTAACAACACTCAAATCTTAGTGGTTTAATGAAATAAAAGTTTATTTTTCTCTCTCACGTAGTCCATTGTTGTTCCAGAACCAATATTTGATATCTCAGAAATCCAAGCAACTATATATACTTCAGTCTTGTGGCTTCACCACCTTTACCTGAGATTTCCTCCACTATCACAACACCATGGGTGAAAAATAGACTCGAAAAATCCTACATGGGCTTTTCATTGCTTAAGCCTGTAAGTGACTCTTATTTCTTTTGTTCACATGTCATTAGGTGGAAGAATCATGGGATCCTGCTAAATTGCAAGGGGATAAGACTAGAAAGTGGTCAATCTTCATCAGTCTGGAGAAGAAAAGTACCAACTAGATATTGAGGAGCCCTAGTTATTTTCACCACAACTGAACTGAGTTTCTGTGGGTTACAGTAAAACAAAACTACTGCCTAATTCAATGCCTACCTGTCTCTTCTCCCTTTCATTTTAAAGAGGAGTCTCTCCTTCAATTCAATATCAAATGCCTTCATCTTCACAATTGATCATATACCCAACAGATATCCCTTAACTATATATCCAACATCTCTCTTCCCACCAAACTTTTGCCCTCATCTTATAATCTTACTTATGCTTCTCCCCACCTGGTTCTCCGTTTTAACTACCCTTCAATTTCTTTTGATCTCTTTTTTGCCAAATGTCCTGAAACGGTGCTCTCTGCTTCCTGTACCCACTTCCTCACCACCCACAATCCCCTGAGTTCATCACAACCTGCTTTCTGTTCCTGCTGCTCCACTGAAACTGCTCTGACAAAGGTCACGAGTGGCCTGAGATTGTTCATTCCCATCTTCAGTGTTCAATCTTCATCTTCCCACACTCCTCTGCTGCATACAGTGTTGTTAACAACTCACTTCTTGATATTCTATTTTTTCACCTTCCCAGGGAGTCTTTCTTCTCCCTCTCTGGTTATTCCTTCATGATTTTTCTATGATTCCCCTTCTTCCCATCAACCCCTAAGTGTGTTGTTTCACCTGGGGTATCATCATTTGCTCCTGGCACTTCTTACAATACACAGTTTTCTAGAACAGTTATAACTATTCTTCATTTTATCCATGAACAGATGTTTTCAAAGTTATGTGATCATATAGCTGATAAAAGACTTGTATCTATTGTTACAACCCAATGAAAAAAGAGAAGTCACCCAATTTTAAATGAGCGAAGTGTATGAATAGACATCTCTACAAAGAAGATGCACAAAGGGTCACATGAAAAGACGCTCAGTGTCATTAGCCACCAGAGAAATGTGAATCAAAACACAGTTTGATACTACCCTATACCTGTTAGGATGGCTATGATAAAAAAAGACAGAAAGTAACAATTGTTAGTGGAGATGTGGAGACATAAGAATCCTCACACACTAATGGTGGCAATGTAGAATGATGCAGCCACTTTGAAAAACAGACGGCAATTCCTTAGTAAGTTAAAAACAGTTACTGTACAACCCAGAAATTCAACTTAATAGAAATAAAAACATGTCCACTCCAATATTTGCATGTAAATGTTAGCAGCAGCATTATTCATAATAACCAAGACATGGAAACAATCCAAACATACGTCAACTAATAAATGGATGAACAAAGTGGTATACCAATACAATGGAATATTATTCAGCAATGAAAATGTATTAGTGAAGATGTGGGGAAATGAATGAATGAATGAAACTACCATATTGTTTCATTTCATCATTTCAAAAAACATTGAAAACATTATACAAAGTGAATGAAGTCAGACACAGAAAACCACATACGGTATAATTCCATTTATGGGAAAGTCCAGAATAGGCAAGTATACAGAGACAAAAAGTAGATTAGTGGCTACCTAGGACTGAGAGGATGGGGAGCAGAGGTTGAAGGAAAATGCACGGTGATTGCTAAGGGATACAAATTTCTTCTTGGGTGATTATATGTTTTAAAATTGATAGTGATGGTGATTGCATAACTGGGAAAATACTCAAAGCCATTGAATTACACATTTTAAATTGGTGAATTGTATGTAAATGAATTATACTACAATGAAGTAGCTGAGAAATATATGACCAGTCTTGAGCTGATGCCTGTGCTTCAGACCTACATGTACAACTACATTCTGAACAAATCCATCTGGAGATTCACTGAGTGCTAAAACTTAGTATGTCCCAAACTAAACTCTTTTCCTTCTTAATCCTTTCACTCATAGAAGCTGTGTTTCAATAAATATGACCACTATAGCCTCAGCAAATCAAACTGAAAGTAAAAAATTTAGCTGCCATTCCTACTTCCTCATTTCCTGGACCCTTCACATCAATCACCAAGTCTTGGCACTATTACTTTCTGGCCTATTACCACTGCCTAGTTTGTATATTTGCATTCCCCCCATAGATTCTTATACACTGAAATTCACCCTCCATGTTTCTAAAAGTAATATATTTTAAAAAGCATATCTGACCATATTGCTTTCTCTCTTGAAATCCTGTAATATCTTCCCATTTTCTATATGATACAGTCTAAGCTTTTTATCATAAAGAGACAACGAAACCCAAAATCCAGCTCCAACCTTTCCAGGCTTCTATCCTGCTATACTTTGTCTTATACTTTGCTTTAAGTATTGAGCACCCTTTAGTTCTGTGCAAACACTTACATGCCTTTGTTTATGTGGTTTTCCTGACCTGTAATCACCTTAGTTTATTCTTTGTCTGATTAACTTTACTCATCCTTCAAAGTCCAGTGCCATAACTTCCAGAAAACCTTCCTTTACCCCCAGTCCCTGCTACTTTCCTCTCCACTGTAAAAATTCTGTTATCTTACTCTAATGACTGACATAGTTGGGTGTCTTCTTTCTCATTTTAAGATTCTTAAGAACAGATGCTATTTCTATTTGTCTTTGTGTCGCTAGTGTTTGGTACATTTATCCATTCCACAAATATTTGTTGAGCCTCTACTATTTGCAACCACTATTCTAGACTCCGGAAATATCATAGTAAATAGGACAATGTCCCTAACTTCATGGAATTTATACACTAATGAAGAAAATAGATGAAAAAGTTAACACATATACAAGGTGTGACAATTAAACTTGTGAAATTGCCACTGTGCATTTACATTGGCAGCACTGTACAAACAACTAGGGAAGGTTTCATAACTTTGGTATATCTGTGTCTTGCTGAGTGGTGTTCATTATTGTTGAGTGTTTTTGTGTTCCCTCTCAAGAATGTTGAAACTTGAATTAGAGCAATGAACAAACATTAAATTTCTTGTTAAACTTAGCAAGAGTGAAAATAAAATCGGAGGCATATTAGTGCAAGTTTATGGGGATAATGCCAGAAAGAAAACAACAGTGTATAAATGGATTAAAAGTTTTTCTGAAGTGCGAGAAAGCATCACTGATGAAGAGAGGTCAGGGCAGTCAGTAACAAGCAGAACTGATGAAAACATTGCAAAAATTCATCAAATTGCACATCAAAATCATCAGCTGACTGTGAGAAGCATAGCAGACCAAGTACACATTGATAGGGAAACAGTTAGGAAAATATTAACTGAAAATCTTACCATAAGAAAGGTGTGTGCAAAAATGGTTCCGAAGGAGCTCACTGATGAACAAAAGCAAAGGAGTTTTAAAGTTTGCCAAGACCTTCTGGAGAGGAAGACAATGATTTGGGCCAAGTTACCACTGGTGATGAAATATGAATGTACCAATGGGATCCCAAAACAAAGCATCAAAGTGCACAATAGAAGTCAGCCAATTCTCCATGACCGAAAATGTTGTGTCAGTCCAAATCAAGAGTCAAAATTATGTTGTTAACCTTATTTGATATCAGAGAAATTGTTCATTGTAAATTTGTACTAACTGGGCAAACAGTCAACCAAGTTTACCATTTGGAAGTTCTGAAAAGGCTGCATGAAAAAGATGAAAACAATTTGAACTTTTCACCAACAACTCATGGCTCTTACATCATGACAACACACGAGCTCACATGGTACTGTCTGTGAAGGGCTTTTTAGCCAGTACACAAATAACTGTATTGAAACTCCCTCCCCACTCACCTGATCTGAACCCCAGTGACTTTTTTCTTTACTCCAAGATAAAGGAAATATTGAAAGGAAGACATTTTGATGACATTCAGAACATCAAGGGTAATATAACGGCAGCTCTGATGGTTATTCCAGAAAAAGAGTTCCAAAATTGCTTTAAAGGGTGGACTAGGTGGTGCTGGTACCTGTGCATAGCTTCCCAAGGGGAGTACTGTGAAGGTTACCATATTGATATTCAGCAAAGAGGTATGTAGTACTTCGCTAGGATGAGTTTGTGAACTTAATTGTCAGACCTCACATGAAGGGTGGACTGTGAAAAAGGCAAGTATGAAAGCAGAATAATTACTGGAAGTCTACCATTGTAGTCCAGGAAGAAATAATGTGGCTTGGGTTGGGTGCTCTCAGTGTAGGTGGACTGGAGTGGTCCAACAGGAGATCAATTTTGACAGCATGACAGGGCTTATGGGGTGTCAGGAGTGAGGGAAAGTGAGGAAACACATGTCTTCAAAGGCTTTTGGCTTGAGCAACTGGAAAAACATGATTGTCACTTATTAAGATGGAGAGCATGGAGGCAAGTACCGGACATAGTGTCAGTCTGGACATGGTAAGTTTGAGTGGAGATGGGTTGAATAGAGGGCTAACTGGATAGATGAGCTAGAGTTCAGAGGAGAGGGTCTGACTGGGAGATACAAACCTGGGAGTGAGTACCATTTGGTAATATTTGAAGCAATGGGACACAATAAAATTACCAAGGTGAGTTTAGATGGGAAAAGTGTGTCTTCAACTGAGCCCTGGGGCTTGTCAATGCTTATACGTGGAAAAGAGAAACAAATACAGGAACTAAGACTAAAAAAGGGCCAATGAAGGAATAGAAAAACAGCTTGGCTCTATACAGGCTTATTAAACCAAGCCATTTTTCTCATAGTCTGTTCTTATAACAAGTTTCTTCTTCAATAACAGCTACCTGTATTTTTAAAAACATATTGAAAACATGAAGCAAATATCACAAACTATTTCCTCCTGTTTCCTGAAGCAAATCTTTTTCATATCAAAGCTTATCTGTCAACTCCACAGAATATTGCTTTGTATCCCTTGGGATACAGTCTTTTTCTCATAGAGCCCATGTTTATTTAATCTTACATTTATTTTTAATTTACTCAACCTTAAGGAAAAGCTATCTTCTAGATGTGAACAATCCAGGTGCAAGCACTGAATGCACCTTCTACTTATTTTATTTTTCATCTTTTCCATTTAAAAAAATGATTAAAATTTAGTAAAGTAACCATAAATAACACTGAATAACTCAGTCTTTGGAAAATGTACTATTATGTTATGTGCTTATCTTTTTGGGGCTCGTAAAGTCAGACCATATCTTATGATTGGGATGATGTTTGCGCTAAAGGAAACGAATGCTATTATTGTCGTGCAACTGAAGAAAAAGTGAATCCTGGGAAGTTTCTTGGTGTTTTTGGTTTTGTTTTGTTTGTTTTTTAAAGACCACAGATTTGGAGAAAGTGAAGAATGATTTCTTCTACCCAGAGGCAAAATTTCATCTGTTCTGGACTCAGAACAAGGGGAGGCCTAGATCACCTAGAGGTGGAGGTGAATGGCTCTGGGTGAAGGCAGGCCTGGAAAAGGACAGGGAAGGCTGAGGTGTGCATGAGTGATACCCACATTCCTGAGACCAAATCAGAAAGGGAGGGGGAGCAGCGAGGGGGTACAGAGTCAGGGAGGCTGTGTTTTTTCTGGAGTCTCTTTAGATTTAGTCTCTCACGTTCCAGCTTCTAGAGGCCACTCACGTTCCTCAGCTAATGGCTCGCTTCATCCATCTTCAGAGGGTGGTCTTTTTCGTCTAAAATCTTTCTGGCCTTCTTTCCACAGTCTCGTTTCTCTGATCACAACAAAAAAAGATTCTTTAATTTTAAGGAGACGGGCCTCCCCATGTCAAGGTCTTTAATTTAATTACATCTGCAAAATGTAATTTTGGCCACGTAAGATAACATACTCACAGGTTTCAATTAGGTCGGCAGACACCAATTGCGTGAGGAGGAGTTAGTTAAGCAAGAGTGGGTCTGCCCTTTCCAAGGGGCAGCAGCCTGGGGAGGCAATGGTGATGCAGTCCGTCTCTGGACCTGGGTGAGGCTTCCTTCAGCCCACAGGAACACCTGGTTTCTTTCTAAATCCAGTGCACGCAGAAAGAACTATTACTTGAGCAGAGGTACGTCCCTGCTGGGGATTCATATCATGAAAGGAAATTTGAGGGCAAGACTTCCTGCTAATACAGCCAGTAGATTAGCATTGTTGTGATATTTCTATGTCCGCGCTGGTGAAACTATGACTATATAAAGGTTTAGGACAGTCCTTGAGCTGTCCTAAATTCTTTCCTCCAGCTCCCTTTGCATTTCTGCCTTTATCTCAGGCCATGGTCTACTTAGGATGGAATTAAGCAGAGGGCTTCAAAAATTTTTGTCTGTTTTTTGCAGAAAGGCAGTTTCAGAATTATCCTCTCCTGGGTTGTCAGGGTAACGTTCCTCTCTGTGGGTCAGGGTACTTTTCATAGATTCCCAGCTGGACTTCCTTTTGTCATCTTCATCCTTGAGAGCTCTGTGTAACAGGTAGTGACTAATCATCTGAGAATACAGGATCTTCTCAAATTCTTGACAGGTTGCATGCTGTGAGTTGTATTCTCAATGGATACAGACTGACAAAGCAGTTATGAGGAGGGAGAATTTGTGTACCTCAAAGTCAGACACTGAACGTTGACATCAACCTCTTTCACTAACTCTTGGGGGTTGCAGGGGCCATTTCTGTCCTGTTTTGTGTAAGAGGATGCAGCATGTGGCAGCTCATAAAAAATATACATCTCAATTCTTTCCTTTTGATGATATAATAGAAATTTCACTCATTCCTTGGTTTATAGTTTGTTCATATCTCTAGTTTTACACAGTGTTGTGAAAGGACTCTTTTGGGAGGTAAGTTTTCATGTATTTTTATAGATATTTAGCAGTAATTAGGAGATGAATATTAGTCCAAGTTTGTGTTAGTCTGGAAGAACGCTGTTATGTCAAAGAAGTCAGAATGTTGATAAGACAGAAGTTCAAATCATCAACCAGGAAGCCCAGATGGAGGAGGGAGAGAAATAAAACTTGGAGGGGTTGGGAGACCTGGATATAAAGAGGTACAAGGAATTGAAGTCACTGTGACATCAGAGAACTGGTAAAATGTAACTGAAGGAATGATGGTTCAACAGATAAGAAGTGAAAATATTGGAGCAACATAAAGGGTCAAGATGTGATCATGTGAGTGCATGGCTGACCTGGACTGTGATGAAGGTTGTTAGAGGTGAGGTGGTCCAGGGGCTGCGAGGGTGAGTTTGGATTAGTAATATATGTCAAAATTGGAATCCATCCTGGATGATGGAATTAGGGAAATAGACCGACAGAGAGACAGGTACCAAGCCTTCAGTAGGAAATGACTAGCATTACAGTCGATGACAATGCTTATGATGAGAAGAAGTGAGAATATCAGTTTCTTACTGCTGCTGTAACAAATTGCCACAAATTTATTATGTTATAGTTCTGTAGGTTAGAAGTCCAACACAGATCTCAACGGGTATGATCATTAATTTTATGTGATAACTTGGTTGAGTCATGGTGTTTGAATATTTGGTCAAACGTTCTGGATGTCTCTGTGAAAATGTTTTTTAGGTGAGATTAACATTTAAAGCGGTGGATTTCAGTGAAGTGGGTTACTTTCCACAATGTGGGCGGGCCTCATCCAATTAGCTGAAGGCCTGAAAGTAACAAAGACTGACCTCCCCTGAGCAAGAAAGAACTCTGCCAGCAGACTGCTTTTGACTTGAACTACAACTCTTTCCTGGGTAGCCTGCAGGACTACCCTACAAATTTTGGACTGGTACCTTCACAATCTCATGAGCTAGTTCCTTGAAACTGTGTTTTCTTTCTTTGTTGGTTCAGTGATTTGGGAAAATGCTGACTAATACAGTGGGCTATGATCGAGAATCAGAGAGGCTGTGTTCCTTCAGGAGTCTCTTTGGATTTAGTCTCTCTCATCTTCCAGCTTCTAGAGGCCACTCACGTTCCCTGGCTAATGGCTCCCTTCTTCCATCTTCACAGCCAGTAATGGGAGTCTTTTTCATCTAAAATCTTTCTGATTATATTTCCATAGTCACATTTCTAACCACAGCCAAAAAAGATTTTCCAGTTTTAAGATGGACTGACTCTGATAATTCAAGATCATCTCCTCAAATCAAGGTCATTAATTTAATTACATCTGCAAAATCTCTTTTGCCATATAAGTTATCATATTCACAGATTTCAGTTAGAATGTGGACATCTTCGGAGGGTCATTTTTCTGCCTACTAAAGTGAGATAGAATTTGCCCTCAGATATGGAGCTGGAGGAATGACTCATGTACACAGAATTAAACGCAAATTCTTGCTGCACCAAATATGAATTCCATTTCTAGCGATATGCCCCAATTTTATTCTTCTAAACCAGTATTACCCAACGTCTGTATTGTGGTATATTACTACTACAGGATATATAAAAAATAAAGGCCCTGTGGTTAAACAAACTTGTGGATTCTGTGTACCTGTGTGTATCCAGAATTCAATTAACATGAAACTTTCTAAATCCTATGATGAGGAAATTTGTCTAATTTAACATAAAATTTCACAAACTCATTGACCAAGGAAGTACTCTCTTTTATTTTTATTATTTTATTTTATTTTATTTTTTTATGTGGGTAGTTCCCTGGCTGGGAATCGAACCCAGGCCACAGCATTGACAGCCCCAAAGCCTTAGCCACTACTCCACCAGGGAACTCCCTACTCTCTTTTAACACCTCTTAACAGTCCCAAATCAGTGTTTAATATAATAAATGTTGGGAAATGCATTTAGACAATACAAAGATGAGGAGTGGGAAAAGAGCCACACGTGAAGGTTTGTGAACCTTTGTTTGAGTTCCACAAAATCAGCTTAGATCTTTATTAATATCCCCATTTAGAAAAGGAAGGATGAGATTCAAAGAGGTTAAATCTTGCTCTCACTCAAGTACTATAGATAGTACTATATGCTAGATTATAGATATTATAGGTAGCACAGAATGGGGGGGTGGGAGTCAGGCAGTCCTACCGTAGTACCAAGCTCTTAAGCACTATAGTTGAATTCATCTTTCATATCAAGCCATATTTGAACCCCTTGGGTCAATCCCACCCCTGGTCTAACTGGCTGCGGTGGGGAAGGATCCCGTATTACCGAACATAGCAACCTAAAGGTTTCCCTTCATCACAGGCTGTGAACAAGGCGGTTCTAGAAGGAGCTGAGCAAGTGGCGAATTTATTGACTGATACGTCCAGTCTACAATGGAGAAGAAAGTCACAGAACAGGGCAACAGGGCCGTCCCCAGACCCTTAAATTACTGTCAAGATTCTAAGCAGCAAAGGAAAGGCAGCGCCACCTCGTGGGGAAAGCCGGGCTCTGTATCGAGGTCCAGCCGCCTTCTAACCTGTTCTTAACCATTAAGCAATTTTTCTACAGCTCAGTGTTTTAATCCGCAAATGGGGATAATAGTATTAACCTCACAGGAGAGTTGAAAGGATTAAAAGAGAATATGGATAAAGTGGCAGGCATGCAATAGAAATGTCATATCCGGTCGCTACTGTTTTTAATTAAGTCCAAGGCACCTTTCAAGGGGCTCTTACTCAGTTTTTTCCCTCCTGCCCCCACCCCTATGAATTCAACTTTGCTTTAAGAAGTGAATTTCCTTCCTGCCTTTACCACTCAGGTCTTTGGTTGGCGCTGCCTGCTTAATTAGGGGGCATTTGAGAGCTGCGAAGGTTTCTAAGACGGCTGCTAACAAAGGCAAAGGATGCGCTGAGGCCTCCCCAGGAGTATTTATCCCTCTGCGGCTCTCAGTAGGGTGGACTAATACCTCTTCCGACTGCTAGGGAGGTGCTTTATCTCAGAAAAGAGAGGAGGGGTCTAGTTTTCTAATTAGTAGAAACATCAGGAAGCTGGGTTGTGCTGAATTCTTAGCCTCCAATTCTGGTGCTTTTAGCATTTCCTAGATTTGTGTGCTCTCTTGGTTAGCTTAATGGAAAACTGAGATGAGGGCCTCAGGCTCTTGTTTGATTTACTGGTTTCACCTCCAAACCTGGGCTTTTGGGTCCCCCTCTAAAGTCATTTAGATTCTCTTCC
The DNA here is from genome assembly GCA_004026885.1 of Lyroderma lyra. Classification (NCBI taxonomy): domain Eukaryota; kingdom Metazoa; phylum Chordata; class Mammalia; order Chiroptera; family Megadermatidae; genus Lyroderma; species Lyroderma lyra. Next base: position 39,058 of record PVJL010009734.1, on the reverse strand, counting down.
ATAGTTATTACTCATGGAGATTACAAAGGAAACGCTTGCATTTCTGTTTATAAATCTGATGTCTCTTGCAAAAGGATGTTTAAAATGTTCAAAGGATAATAAGACCCAAGCTCTTCTAAGTAGGAAACAAATTAGAGAGGTGTTGGTAGAAATGAAGTAGTGCAGGCCCAAGGAAACACCACCCTTCGATTTCTGATTTCAGAGGCTTCTAGTTATAACACAAAGATAATATACCCAGGCTGAAAACTCACAGTGCAAGCAAGTCACATATGGCCTTTGATCGGAGAATTTCAAGTGGAGGGAGTGAGTTGGAAAGGAAGACTTTAATGTTATACTAACAGAGGAAGAGGAGGCTGTAATGAATACTTTCCCACTTGGGAATCCCCGGGGCAGCAGTAAGCAACCAAGTTTAAGAAAATAGCCCTGGGATACTCATATAGGTAAGATCCAAACAACTAGTATTTGGATTAGAAAAAAATTGCTAACAGCTAAATTTAGTGACAGGGATATATAACTTGCACCTAGTGGCTTCTATTTGTAATAAATGTTGTTATATTGCATTGTTAGAGGTGGATATTAGAAACTGATCAAGGTATTGCTTTTGATTAAAGAGTTTAATTTTAAGGAAAATGAATGAATGGATTTTTAATATATCTTTTTAATAATCACTTTGCTATACCTTCATTGGAGCAAATCCAGAAAATTCAAATAAAGGCATTATATTAATGCTTAGAAGGAAGTTATCGGCTTCTGTGTTGAGGGTCTGCTTTACAACTTCAAACCTTCTACGTGCTAGGAAATGGTGAGGTAGGGATAAATAATTGCTTGAAGGAGGACCCATTTTGGGAGAAGCATGGACAGTTCTTCACATCTTTTAATTAAACACACTTCCCATTAGACTGACCAGACATCCCATTTTAAACAGGACAGACAACAATGGAACTATCCCATTTCACAAGGGACATATGGTTAGCCTACAGACACCTTAAATTCAGCCTAGTGAAACTAGACTGACCATATATGTACCATCTGCAATGGGACAGTACCATTGTGTTCTGTCCTGTTTAAAATGGGATGTTTGGTCAGCCTATTCCTCGTATACCCATAAGTCTTCTCATAATTAAACAACAACAACAACAACAAAAAACCCTTAAAAACACCTTATGATAGTGATTTTTTAAAAAGCTAATGTAATTCTAATACAGCATTTTAAACTTCTCTTTTCTATAGCCACTGTCACCTTAGCACAAATTTTCTCCTAATTTTTTGATTAGCAAAATGTCCCAGAGGGATAAGCGGTATACAGTACTCAGCAAAGCGCTGTGGGACCTTCATGAACTCAAACTAGCTAGAATGGGGTCTGCTCAGATCCCACCAACTGTGTGTGCTGGGGCCTTATTTAACTTCTCTGGGCTTCTGGCTCCTCGTCTATAAAATAAAGAGAGCGAAAGGCACCTCACACGGTCGTTGCAAGGGTTAAGTGAGACATTTTATATTAAAGTACCTGACATGCCTCATCGTAGATGGTTAATATACCTTATTTTCCTTTCCATTTTCCCCTTCATATGCATATATTCTGGCAACATCAATTTGCTTTACATAGAAAGCCAATGCTGTTAACTCTATTAGGCTAGATTTTCCATTAAGCATTTATCCTTATTCATTAGCTAGAAGGACTGATGCACAAAGATATTAAATTATTTACTCAAGTTTAATGAATGAAATTGAAAACCTTTTTTCCCTGCTTAACATGAATGTGCCCTTTTCAGTATGCAGAGCTTTGTTGCATTTATTCAGAAGCTATCGCTAAGTGCTTAGTTTGGAACACAGGATTAATGAGCCCGGAGACAGGGCGTTCGTCACCATGGCAACCAAACTAGCTTTGCCCTGTTCCAATCTCAAAGAACGGATGCAGATGCGGGATGCTTAACTCTGACCTGAGGTGTATAGCTAGGTGTTCTTTTTCATATATCTGACTCCCTATTGCTGCTTCCAATTATTCCCTAATTCCCTTGGAAAAAAAAATAAAAAGAACATCCTTGCTTCTTGGGGCCCTTTTTCATCTGTACCACTTACCCTCCTTCCTGAATATGTTTATTTCCCCCTCAGCTTCTAAAGATGTTGGCACCTGACTCACATTCTCCCTCGCTACACAAATTCTGGGTGACTTTGACAAAGATGCAGATGACCACCCAGTGCCCTGGTCTTTCAATGTCTGGATCTTGTTTTCTCCAGGACTTTCTCCTCCTCTCTGACCTGGTGATTCCCACCCACCGGCATATCTGGAGTCATTCATTACTGTCAATTAACCTGTCTCCAGAAATCATGAATACCCACATTTGATTCTCTGACCACAACTGCCCATCTTTGCATCTTGGTTTCATTAGAACACCTCTCTGTGTTAGATGCGCCTTACTTTCCTCCCTTCCCAATCCAGTTTAGTTCCATATTCCAACATTTTAATAACTATTTTGCAAAAACCTTAAACTACCTCCAACTCTTCCTAGCACTTACCTGGTGCTATGAGTGAACCCGATTATCTACTGTCTCAGTGCCTGCAGTCAAGCAGCTGTATGGCAACAGCCACACCACAGGTGAGGTGCCCTCTGAATGAGCATAAAGTCACACAAAACTCACCTGGGTCCTTAGGACTGCTCAGCAATCCACTGTCTCTCTGCTTAACTCATTCCCGGACTCTCCATAAAAATTATCTCAAAGCTTTTGCATGCCTCAGCCCTTTAATCCCTTGCCCTCTCAGATCTCCTCCCCTCTTATTTTACATACACAATACCTTTCAGATGGAAACTTCCCTAACGCCTTACCCCTGCACACGTCAACTCCCATCCTCTCCTCTCCTTTTCTGCCCCCAGCTATGCTGCAATAGGCGTGCTCCTTTCCAAAGTCAATCCTTCTGCATGGTTCTAGATCTCATTTCCCCAACTTCTCAGAATCCCCACACCATAAGTTTTGCTTCTTCTCTCCTCTGTCTTCAATGCCTGCTCCACTAGCAGATTTTGCCACCAGTTTTTTAAATGCTCAGGTTTCTGTAATCTGAAAGAAAAAAACATTCTCAACTCCATTTCCATCTTCATCAACCCTCTTGCCTCCTTTTCACGAAAAAGAAAAAAACAAAACCAAAACTCTTTTAAAGGCATGTTCGCATTCATAAACAACCTGCTTTTTAGTTATTCATCCCCTCCATTCTGATTTCTGTATCCATCACTTAACTGATTACTACAATTTCCATGTCCTTTTATGTCACTAAATCCAATAGCACCTTTTTAACTCTCAACATATTGGATTTCTCAGTAGTATTTGACACTTCTGACATCTTCTTCCTGCCTGACACATTCCCTCTATATAAGAAAAGAAGCAGTGAGGTGTGGTAGACCATAAACTGAGAGTCGTTTTGCCAGTAATGGTGATGGGATTGCTCTGGTTCAGCCTCATCCCCTCCCTAGCTCTAGCACTTGTTCTTAAACATTCCATAAATATTCAACAATAGTGACAAAAACTGGTTGGAAGAGGGCAAAGTTAATGTCTTACAGAATCTTTTCAATGATTAGTGTTACTTGCTTATAAAAATACATTCAATGTAAAAAAATAAATAAATATTCAACAATCAACAAACAATAGGTGTTATGTACTGGGCTATGCTTAGCAAACTCTACTGTCATGAAATTTATAGTTCAGTGAGAGAGGCAACAGTAATCAAAGAATTAAACAAATAAAATACTAAATGCCACAAAGGAAAAGTACAACATGCTATAAGAATACAGAATAACTAAGTTGAAAGGAATTTAGGAAGAAGGAGTTTTGGAATTGAAATTTGAACTAAGGCCTTAAGTAGGAATAGAAGTTAGCTCAGTTGAGAGGAGAAGACAGAGCATTCTAGAGAGTGCTGATGCTGCATTTGCATTCCTAGCCTCTTTCTCAATCTCTCCTCTTTCCCGATCTCGACACCTAGAACACTGGTAATCACTCCTTGACTCTCCAGGAAAAAGCCTGGTAGAGTTTTCCCTGGAGAATCTCACCAATGTCAAAAGAAAAAGACCTAAGGATACTGTGTCAGGGATGCCGCAAATAAAAGGCTCAGCCAGATGCCCCATGGTGAAGCTGCTAGTCAGCTAACCCTACTTATACGTCTAGCTTCCAAATCAGCTTTTAGACACTCAGTGTTAAATATCAGCAGACAGCAAAGGATTATAAAACAACTAAGGGAAGCCTAGATGGCAGAAACAGACAACAAAAAACAGAATCTGGAGTAAATCTCCCAGAAAGTAAACTATAAAAATAAAGAAATGTAAAACAGAAGAGACACTCTAAGGCAATTAGAGGAGCAATTCAGAAGGTACAATAGCTAAATAACAGCAATTCAAGGAAGAGGGCATACAAAAAACAGAAGAAAAGAATTCATGCAGGAAATAATTCAGGAACAAGCCCCAGAGCTGATAGACATGAACATTCAGGGGTTGAAAGGACCCAGCACAATGGATGTAAATAAACCTACCAAGGCAGATCATCATGGAATTTTTAGAACATCAATGACAATATGAAAATTCTACACACACACACACACACACACACACACACACACACACACACACCCTGCCCCAGGCGAAGGCAATTGGTCACTTAAAAAGGATAAGAAAATAAAATGGCTTCTGATTTTTCAGCAGCAGTACTGGAAACAGACAGAGGATGGAATAATGCCTCATCATCCTAAAGGAAAATGACTGTCGATCCAGAATTCTTTGCCGAGTCAGGGTAAAATATAAGTGCCTTCCAGGGCAGGTGTACTCTCTTGCACCCTTTCTCAGAAAGAGGATGCACTCAACCTAAACAGGCAACAAGCCAAAATATATGAAAACCCAGGATCCAGGAAACAGGAAATCCAATGTGGGGGAGAGGCAAAGGGAATCCTCACTTGGATGGGGCATGGAAATCCCAGGATGACAGTGGCCGGAGCAGGTCTGAAGGCTCCAGAGGGACTTTTGCAAAAAAACAAAATTGATAAAATGCCCGTTGAAGTGAAATGTTTTCAGAAAAGATGAAAACTATTAGCAAAATGTTGGGGGTTAATGGTGATGATACACAGAAAACTAAAGCAAAAAAAAAAAAAAAAAGACAATGAACTCTAGGGAAAACAAAAGGTTGCACCAAAAAGAAAAGGGTATCCTAGTTTAGTATAAGCTGCACGGTCACAATGTAACTACATTGTGAGAATGGAGGATGAGAAAGGTACCCTTAAGCGGGGTGGCGGGGCGCGGTGGGGGGAGGAAGAGGAGCCCGGTCCTCGCCTTCCATTATGATGAATCAATAGATGATCAGAAAATTGCTTATGGTGCTACTTATTCTTTTCAATTTTATGCATAAAGAAATGGTATTTATTTAGCAATATGGAGATAAATATCAAACTCATCAGCTAAAATAAATGAAAGTGATTGCCTCGGAGGAGAGAGTAATCAACAACTGCGTTTTTCATACTAAACCTTGAATATGGTATCCTCTTAATGCCTTTTAATCAATTTTTAGATTTCTTCCACCTTGTGGTGAATACATTTTCTAGACTCCCTAAATTCCTTGTGATATTAAAAATCTATTTTTTTCTTACATTATCATTTCTCACCGCTTGGTTCTGGCATATAGAAATGCAATTGATTTTTGTATATTGATCGCAAATGCAGTACCTCTGGTGAACTCAATTACACATTCTAACTGTGTGAACTTAGATTTTTCTGGTTCTATTTTTTTTATGCAGATAAACATATTATGTAAAAAATATGGCAGTGTTATTTCCTGCTTTGCTACCTTCATACTTCTTATTTTTCTTTTCTGCTGGCTAGGAACTCTAGGACAGAACTGAACAGAGGTGGCGAGGGCAGCAAACTTGTTTCACTTCTGCTTGTGAAGGGACAAAAATTCTAAAATTTCAATACTAAATAGAGGATTGACTTGACTGTGTACGGCTGTGCCTCCCAATGTGTGCTATGATCTTATATGAGACACCAGACTGGAGTACCCAATGCCTGACTGGGTTAAGAGGTGGCCTGCAAATGAACTTGAAGTTCACTCATTCACAGCAGAATGACTAGAGACCACACTTCTAGAACATGCAGTGACCAGAAGACAAGGCTTTTGAGAGTCATTCTTTGCCATTTGAGACAAGAGGGTCTCTGGGTAAATGAAAGTAAAGATTTTGCCCATTTTTACTGCGACTATTACCTTCTGTGTAGAGCAAGAGATTTTTACCATATTTTTTATAGTGACGAATCAATTTTTAGAGTGATAGAAAGTCTCCTTCAGAATTTATTTAGTACGTAATGTCGATTTACAGAAAATATTAAATTCATATTGTACAGGTGGGACAAATATCCCCACGTTGTTTGCAAATGAGTAGGATGGTTAGATTTGTTCTATTAAAATGTGTAACATAAGAGCTAGAAACAGGGGTGGTGATGGGCTAGTGAGATAGGTGTCTGTCAAACAAGCGCATCTTTTTCTTGACTAATGCAAAATCCAATGACATCTGGCCTTACTATGTTTGCATCATTGAATAGAGAGTTTGTTGACATGTAGGTAACTTGTGTCACTGTCACACCAAGAACCAGGGAACAGCATTTTAAAGGGCATGGTCTCCTTTCCATTGCCCTCATGCTGCATTTGATTAGGAAACATTTGAATTTTTGTGTTTTTCCTGCAGTAACAGATTTTTCTCCAACTGTCAGGAATTGCTTCATGCCGAGTAAAGCAAGCAGCTTTTATTTTCCTCTGTCGAGGGGAAATAGGTAGAAATAATACACTGCTTTTCAGCCAGCTAAACCTGACCTGACTCTCTTTATTCGTAGGGAAATGCAGGATTCACAGAAAGGACATTTTCATTGAGGTAAATAAGCCCTCTCAGCTGATGAACACTATTATACTAATACCAAAGGAGACAAAGGCCGGAAGACGGGGGGCATTAAGTAGAAAGGGCAACAGAAAATTAGCAGACAAAATCCAGCATGAGGACAAAGCAGCCTCTGCAACATTGAAAAAAAAATAGAGAAAAATCCTTTAAGAGAAAATTGCATGCAATTTTTTGGCCTCAATTAGCCTTTTCCACAAAGAGTACTTTTCCACAAAGAGCCCATTAAATAGCAAATGAAATTACATTGGTTTTCAGTTGCCATGGCATTCGTTTTGCCTCTAATGGACTTCTCTGGTCCCGAGTTTAAGTTAGCCTGACTTGTTTTCCTCGACCTGTAAGCTGTCTCAGTTCTGTCTGTCCAGCCACAAAGTGATGTATGGGACCCCCACATAATCCAAGAGAGAGAAAATTTGTCCCCGAACTATCTCCCTAGAGAGTGAGAGGGTAAAACTGACCAACAGCAGCATTTCATTAACCATGAAGATAACCATTTCCATTTATTAGATGGTAGGTAGTTCCCACCCGTGCACTCAGGCCTCTTGGAGCCATTCCCAGATTAGTCAGAGACCATTTTAATGAGTATGTCCAATAAGCCAATCACCGTCCAATAGGCTGACGACATAAGAGTGTGAAAGAAAGGACACAGGATTTCCGGCTAGGAGACCCACGTCCAAGTACTTACCTTCTCTTTTTCTCTGTTTATCCACAAGTGGGTAAAATTTTGAATTAGATAATTTATCCTCAATTATCTAATTAACAATTTTGTTTTGTTTTGAAATGTTTTCCAGGTGCCATTTTTAAAACAAAATTTATTATCCTAGGAGTAAAGATCTAAAAATAACAAATGTTCTTTTTTGAATTGTTTGCTACAACTAATCATTAGCTATTATTTTTCAATATGCATAGTCACATATTATTTATAGAAAAATAAATTTGTGTGGGTCATACTCTCTTATAAACTTAAAAAACTCTTTGCATGTCAGGGAACATTCTTGGACATCATTTTTAATGTCTATATGGTATGGAGGTAGATAATACAGGTTAAATTTTTCTATGAGATATGCAAATGTTTCCCAGTTTTTCAGTGATATAAATGATTCTCTGAGGCAAAACAAAACCAAAAAATACCAAAAAAACCCCTCCAAAATGTCAGGCTATCTTTTTGAAACTCTAAACATATTAAAAAATAGTAAGTGCTAATTTAAAAATGGTAGCATATTTTAAATGTATTCCTTAACCAATCTTTCTACTGCAAAAATATAAAATAAAACACACTATACCTAGCCAATTTTTGAAGACTCTTACAGAATTAGGAAAAAGTGTCTTAATTTCTCATGTACTATAAATGACGTGACCAAGCCCAATTCTGTCACGTGATATATGTCTTTCTGTCTCAACAGTTACCTCTTTGACTCAATGTATAACCTTGCTTGGAGATAACATCCAAGTCTGAATTTGAGAATACATGTAAATGAGAGCCTGAGCCCCAGGCCTCTAATCCTAGAGGTGGACTTCATTGAGTTAAAGAAGGTTTTAAGTTTTTGATGTTGCCTTCCCAGTTGTACCCATTTGCATTCCATTAAGAGTGTGTAAAGTCACTTCCTTGTGTGTTTACCATCATATGTATTATCATCTTCTGTATTTTGGTTAATATAATAAACAACAACCAAAGCATCTGATTGTTATTTTAATTGATGTTTTACTGATTGCCAGTGCAGGTGATCATTATTACCTTTATATGTTTCTTTGTCTTTTTTTTTCTGAAATGCCTGTTCCTGTTCTTTGTCTGTTTGTTCTCTTTGTAACTTCTCTTACTTGTTCACTTCCTTACTTTAAGTTTTAAGATTTCTTCATATATTAGGAATATGAACCCTTTGCCATATGTAGTCTTTTCTCATTGTATGATCTGTTTACCACACAGATATCGAACATTTTTGCTTAATGTAAAGTATCTTTTGTGTGTGTGTGTGTGTGTGTGTGTGTGTGTGTGTGTGTGGTTTTGGCCTCTGATGCTATGCCTCTAAAGGGTAAGTGTCTCTTGAATGGACTTCCACTCTTCCTCCTTGATTGTAATCAACCTAACTCATAGAAAGCCTTGCAGAAAGTCAGCCTACAGAAAGCCTTGCTCCATGTTTCCCCACCTCTTTGCTCCTTCCAATCTCTAGGTAGTCCCCTCTCCCTGGGACAGAAAAGATGGAAAATCTGTGTTCTCTGGGAAAGGCATGTGGAATACCTCTGAGGGGTGAAAGGGTAGGCAGCTCTTTCTCATACTGTGATTGAGGAAGTCACACGAAAAAGCATCAGTATACAAAGTCTATAATGAATACAAATACATAATCTCTTAACTATTTAAAAATAAAAAACTTAGAAGTTTAAATGTATTAATTAAAATATAAATAAAAATAAAAACTATATCTAAAAGAAAATATCGAAGTAAATGTGAAAGGTCGTGATGGCCACATACAGTAGTTTTTTGGGTAAGTTCCAACTGATGATGCCTAGCCCTGTACAGGTGTCTCTGTACTAGGTCCTTCCTCCCACGGTGGACAAGGAGAATAAGCTGGGCTGATTCCGCCCCCTCACGCCCTTAATTCTCACAGCTTGAGAAGACTGTGGCACCTTTAAGCTTGTTTTCCCACTCTTTCCCCAGGACCTTTCCATACCTTCCCCTCTCTTATCAAAATTTCCACCATTTCTGCTCTCATTTTTGGCTGATAACTTTGCTCTATACATTATTGAGGGGGAAAAGCCATTGAACATAAACTCCCTCATCTTACCACAATGAAATCTGTAAAATACTCTGGCATTTGAAACCATCTTTTACTTTGGCTCACCTGTTAAAACTGAAATGTGTCACATGGTCTCTAGATTTTATCCTGTCTCAACTTCTCTAAGATTTAGGCCTTTCAGTTGTCCTGTTGCATGCATTTTTAACTGTTTTCTTTCTATAAATCATTTCCTTCAGTATACAAACATTTCCTTTTATCTCCAACTATAGATAATATTCTCCTGTGATCTCCCACCCCCTTTGGCAATCATGCTATTCTTATACTCACTTTCACAGCCAAGCTTCTTTTAACAATTATCAACATATGCCATCCCTAGTTTCTAACCTTCCATTCACACCTTATACCATTTTAATCTGGATTCAACACCCACAATTTCACCAAAACTATTTTTGTCAGTGATAACTCTGTCACTTAATCTAATGAACATCTAATAAAACCTCTCAGTAGCAATCAATACAACTGACCACTCTCTCCTTCTTGAACCACCTTTTTTAGTTATCCTGTGATGCCAAAAAAGGCCGTTGGGTTTTCTCCAATTTCACTCTCAATCCATTTTACTCTCATTTCTTGGCTCCTCTCCTTTCTGTTAACGTATAAATGTTAGGATTTATCAAACCTGGGTCCTAGGTTTTCTTTTCTTCTTTACACTGTTTATCCAAGTGATTTCATTGATTTCCTTGGCTTCAAGTACAATCTATAGTCCAACAATTCCTAAACTTACAGCTTCAGTCCCATGCTCTTTCCTAAAATACATAATTTTATGTCAAGAATATCTTTGACTAATTCACTTTGATATCTCAAAGAAATCTGAGACTTCTCATGTTTAAAACTAATCCAGGAGGATTCACTGCCAGATTAGAAGTGATTTTGAAACTAATATAAAGCTAATCAAGTCAGGCAGAGCATTAGCAAATAGATAGATAGATGACAGATAGACAGATAGATAAGAAGAGATAAATGAACCTATATATATATATATTTGGCTAGTTGATTTTAGATAAAGATAAAATGCAATTCAATGGTGAAAGAATAGACTTTTCAACAAATGATGTCAAGATAATTGGATATTTATATGCAAAAAAGTGAACTGCAATTCTTACCTCACACCATATAGAAAACACAACTTCAAATAAATAAATCAAAGACCTAAAAATGAAGCCTGAAATGATAAGGTTTTAAGAAGAAAACAGTAGAAAATCTTGTTACTTAGATTAATCAAAGATGTCTGAGTTAGAACAAATAATCCACATCAAACTCTAGCTATATACCCAAGAGAAATGAAAACATGCCCATGCAAGAAACGCAAATACTTATATCAGCTTATCTTCAAAATCACCCAAAACTAGAAGCAGTCCAAATACCTTTCTATGGAGAATGGGTAAACTATTATATCTGTATAAGGAAGGAGTTCTACTCAGCAATAAATGGTCACATTTACTGGTCAGCGCAACCACACGAATGTATCTCAAATTAAGTGGGAGAAACAGGACTCAAAGGGCCATAGAATATATAATTTAATTTATATTACATTCTGAAATAGACAAAACTATAAGGACAGAAAACAAGTCAGTGGTTGCCAGGGCAGGGGGTTAGAGTGAGGGAAAAAATTTGAGATGCCTGTAGTGATGGTTTCACAACTATATGTGTATGTTTCTCAAAAATAGTAAATTTTACTGTGTGCAAATTATACCCTTGTAAACTTGACTTAAAAAAAAACTGATATAAAGAATCTTCTCCACATATATGTTTGTTCCTAGTTTTCCCATCTTATAAAAAAATAGTATCACTATCTTCCCATTTTTCTAAAGTCAGACACCAACAATTTTTCTTAAAACTTCCTTTTCTATCACCCCTCCAAACTCATATCTTATCCACCTCCAAATCACATAAAGTCTGTTTCTAAAACATTGCAAGCCTGCCTTCTAATCTTCCTATCTAGGTTTGTCCCCATCCCTTGTCAACTACATTATTGTAGTAACTTCCCTGATGGTCTCCCAGCTTCCATTCTTGTCCTCTTCCAACCCTATTATGACATAAATCCAGAAAGATGATTTTAAGTGAAAATTAAACCATGTCATTTTCTTGCTTAAAACTCTTCAGTGGCTCCATTTCTAAACCCCGTATCTTGGCCTCCAGCAAGTCCTATATGGTCTAACACATTTGGTGTCGCATTGTGACATTCCCCTCTACCCTCTGGTGCCTCCCACTCCACCCCACCCCACAACCACGATACTCCGTTGTCACTGGCCTTCTTCCATTTGTTGAATATACCAAGTTTTTTGTTCTTCTAGCAAGTTCGCACCTGCTATCCCTAGACCTAGAGTCCTCTTCTTTTTGTAATGGCTAGCTACTTCTGATTAGAAAGATTCAGCTTACATATCATATCTTGAGAGCAGTCCTATACATTTTATAATAGTTTACCCATGACATTCTCAGCACCTTATTTTGCTCCTTTTCTGACTTATAATTTTATATTTATGAATTTATTTTGTTAATATTTATCTCACCTACTAGAATATATGCTCCTTGAAGAAAGAAACTACTTTTTTTTTTCACTTACTTAGCACATCAGCTTACACATCATAGGAGCTAAATACTTGTTAAATGTGGAAATAACAAGCCTCTTACAATTAAAAAATAATAATAATAATATGATTCCAATGAGATCATTACTAAGTGACCTGGGCCAATATAACATATCAATCTATCATCTACCATCCATCTATCTGTATATGTGTTTTTAGGGCCTCCTGTATTGGGCTTAATGCATGGGAATACCTACTCCAGTGTCTGAAATAAGTAAAAATCACCAAGTTTCAAAATCATGAGTGTGCAAGTGGATGACAGTGTCAGTCACCCAGGAGGGCTTACCTCTCCAAACCAATTGCTTGGCACAGAGAATGGAACTTGGAGTTGTACAAAAATGTAAAGCTGTGTGTCCACTTAAGGAGTAGCAATTGAGCTTTGCTCCATGGTCGCAAAGAATCTTCACACAATCCAAGTTGGCCATTTCGCAAGCCACATGAAGAGGGGTTTTCCCATTGGGTCTACAGTTGATTGTAGCATTGTGGTCTAGTAGCACCAGAAGACATTCCACGTGACCAAACAAGACAGAGAGATGAAGGCCTGTTGCCCAAGAAGACTTTAATTTATAACTAGGCAACCAATAACCTAAAAAAGAAAGGGAAAGAAAGTTTAACTTCTTGGCCTAGGATTTCTCCATGTTTCATGAGGATTTTTACTTTGGTCACATTTATAAAATTAGGGGGCAGGGGGATTTAGTAATTGTAAACTAGTAGTTGCTGGGTCTACAAATGTTTAGTTAAGTGTCATATTTGGATGTATGGAAATGGGACAGCTGCTCTTAAGTTCTCACTGCCTCTATTAGTCTTTATGACCTCGTTCCTTTATTCACTTTGCCTTCCTGACTCTCCTAGGAATATAAGTGTGAGAACTTCATTTATGTAATTGCATTTTATTTTATATGGTGATTACACAAGACTCATATTAAAAAATTTTTTTAATTGTCTATCATTGTCTTCAATGATGCCAAAGCTGTTCATTATAAGCTTAAAACTTTTATTCCAAGACAGTTCTTTTTCCCTATAGTTGTCACTATGGTTATTGATGTAGGTGTGAATGTATTTGATTTCTTTAAAACGTTGTCATGCCAAGATTTTATTTGCCTGTTAGTCAGTTTATACGATACCTGTTTTCAAAAAAGGATTTCAGGCAACACATAAATTTTACACTAGACTTTTTAATGACCTAAAAAAATAAGAACAAGGAAAAACTAAGGTAGGAAAATAAAAAGAGGTCAAGGATAAGATAGGTATCCAGAATATACACTGCATCTAGTACATTAAAACTGCATTGCAAATTTGCCTTTGAATTTCATATCACAAAATAAATTGCAGAACATGATATATTGCACAATTAACTATGTCCACAAGCTATACACAAATTAATTGGTCAGAAGTATAGTTTTTCCTAGAACTGAGATATTTGATACAATTTTCTCATTAGTTGTTGAAAATGTTCTCTCTCTCTCTCTCCCTTTCTCTCTCTCTCTCTCTGCCCCCCAACTCCTTTTTCCCTCTGTTCCCTGACTTCTAAACACTGAGATAGTTCTTTCATCCAAGTCTCCAATGATTGCCATATTTGACAAACTATAACCAAAATAACTTTATAAACTTTCTTTCAGTGTCAATACCTAGCATCATGGCATTAAGCTCACCGTGAGTTGGGGGTGGAGAGCAAGTACAGAAAGATGAAATATTGATGAAAGATGAAGATGCAGAAAGCTCAACTGCTTAGAAAAGACTCCAGGACTGAAATAACAAAATAAATTTTAACACAAGTAAATCAGAGGTTTGCTTTGCGGTTATAAAAATTTCACTACACAAGTATACACTGAGTGGAATATGGTTTGATGGCAATTTATTTGAGAGAAGACGTAGGGATATGAGTTGGCAGTACTCTCAAAATGAGCCAACAGTGGAATGGAGCTGCCAAAAAGTTAATACAATCTTAAGCTACATTAATAAAAGAACAGTGCCCAGAACAAGAGAGGTAAAAGTTGTATTCTTTACGAATTGGATGAGGCCAGAATAAAAATAGAATATTGTGACTACTTCTGGGCACCAATGATGATCATCAGTGGGGCACGCCTGGGATGATGACACCATTGAAAGTGGGCCTGATGAACAGGTATTTACATTAGCTCGTTTAAGTGAAAAACACTACGTATGTGCCACCCCTGGGTATTTATCCTACAGGTATGACCACTCTGTGTGAAATGGTCTATAAGGGCCACTGCGCTGCACAATTCCCAGGAACGTGATTTGCACGGAACTCTTTGTGAAGTGGATAAGGTTCCTAGGAGTTAGGAATCCTGGCAACCTAACCTATGAACAAGAACGTGCAGCACGCAAGAGCGTTATTATTCTTCCTTTTTTTTTTTTTTTTTTTTTGCTTTTTGGTATGTGGGGAGCTCCCTGACCGGGAACTGAACCCAGGCCGCAGCGCTGACAGCGCCAGTGCCGAAGCCTTAAGCCACTACACCACCAGGGAACTCCCAGGAGCGTTATTCTGAATGGCTAACCATTGGAAACAACCTCAGTCTTTATCAATAGGAGACTGAATAAATAAAATATGTTACATCCATATAATCAACTACTATAAAGCCATTATAAAGAAGGGGGCAGTTCTATGTATGCTAATATGGAAAAATCTCAAGATATATTATTAAAGGAGAGAAGTGAGGAGATGAATGGTGTGTATAATATGCTAATACATGCAAGTATATTTATAAACAAGTAGAATAAGAAACTAGTTACAGTGATGGCCTCCCAGACGTGGGAGCTGGGGGACAAGGACATAAATTTACTTGTCCTTGAATGCCCCCTTTGAGTTTTGAAATTTAGTACCTTGGGCATGGAGGTTGTTTTAAAAGAATTTTTTAAATTAAATTTATTGGGATGACATTGGTTAGTAAAATTATATTGGTCTCAGGTGTATAATTCTACAATATATCATCTGTGTGTTGGCATTGTTTGCTCACCACTCAGAGTCAGTTCTTCTTCCATCACCATATATTTGGCTGTCCTTCCCTTCTCTTCTGCCCACTTCCCCCCTTACCCTCTGTAACCATGTATTAATATTATTATTTATGAAAATAAATAAAATTAAAATAAACTATTGTCCCCTTCTCCAAAAGGAGAAAAATAATTTAGTTTAAAGAGGTTATTGATAGGATCATGCCCAATGCTCAACAATCCTCAGGAAATGAATGAATCCAACCCAAAGTTTATTTTTCTGCAGCACACCCTCTAACACACACACACACACACACACACACACACTCCAATTCCTTTCCATCCCATCAGAATTCTAGGGCCACTTTGCTTTCTTTTCCTCCTAACTTTGGCATTATCCAAATCTGTTCTTTGGACACTAAGGTCTAATGGACCACAAATAGTTTAATGTGTGACCCTCTAGGATTATCTGAATTTATGTAGACATCTGTATTCAATTAATAGAATTAAATTCTAAGATACTAATTCAAGATTCTAGACACTGAGAATAGAAGGTATTTGGTGATATGGACTTTTCCTGGCAGAGACAAATGGTATCACAGATAGTGTGGGCTGGAGAGTATCAACCCTGTGCCTGTAATTGTGTGTGTATGTGTGTGTGTGTGTGTGTGTGTGTGTGTGTGTAAATAGATATGCACACACAATATATGTGTATCTGTCCATTTATACTTGTACATCTCTATTTAGTTATGCACATTGAATTTGTGTTCCAAGCAGAGTTGTTAAGCTACATGGTATGAAACTTACTTTCAATAAAGGGTGAATCATATTTACCACCAATAACCAATCAGTCATTTTAATACTCAGACTCCCTCAACCAGCAATTTGCAAAGACAATCTCTTGTAACTGGGAAAAGAAGCTGGTCCCAGATCTGAAAACCAGAGTGTGTTTTGTGTGCCGATGAGCAGCAAAGATTAGGCACCTCTATGCAACCACTGCTTGGAAACTCGTGCCTGCTTCTGCAATGGGAAAAAAAATGATTTCAGAAAGGAGGCAGCAGAGAGCTGATTAAGGAAACACCATTTTGATCTAAAATCAAAGACACACAGAATGTGAGCCCTAGAGGGAAGATTATGCAGTCCAAGTCTTTCGTTTTCCAGATGAGAAAACTGCCCCTTTTTCAGCCTGCTAGAGCCTTAAGTTGATGGATATCTGCAATACAGAGTTTCCACCTGTCTTGGTCCTTGTGGAAGAACAGGCTTAGTGCCAAGCCTGCTTCACAAATCACAAGGAAGGAAAGAAGATCCCAAATTTATCTATACTATGTCCTATCTCTGATAGGTGAATGCATTTGTTGTTGATTTTTTACAATTCCTCCTAAATTCCAAATAGCACTGAGAGAGTTTAGCCTGTCCACTTATGACATGAATCAGTCACCCTCAGACCCTCAGTCAATTTCATCTGTCTCCTATAATCATAATACTTAACTGTATGTTGGAAAAGCATGAGGTCCTGGAATTCAGCCAACCCCCTGCATGGAATTGTGCCCGCCCGTTGCCTCCTCTAGATGGGAATGTGTCGAGGTGGGTGGCAGCATGACACTTAAGCTGGTGCTCCTAAGGAGCTGCAGGGAGAAGTAGGAAGACAGATTGACAGATACGGGTAGGGTCTGCTGAAGTATATCTTGAAGCTGGGGCAGAACTTTGGTGGTGGTGTGGGGGGCAAGACAGAGCCTGCTGCAGGAGCAGCCCATAGCCAAGAGGCCATCCACATACAACCACCACCTTGAAATAAGGTGGACCAAGTGTGGAAACAAGCTGAGTGTCCTTTCCTCTATGCCTGCTTTCACTGAGGACCAAACCAGAGGCAAATCCATCTTCAAAAACCAAAGTCATGCAGCTCCTATGAACATACGTGTGTCCAGGCTGATACGTCAACAGACATGAATCTGTCCTTTAAAATATAACCGCTGACAGTCACAGCAGGACAGAAATACGATGAATGAATCAAGCAGATTCTGATTGTACACTGTCCATTCTTTCCCCAGTGGAATTGTCCCAGAGTTTCAGAACCTAGAACGTGATTGTTTTTTAGCATTTGCCTTGCAAAGGACCCCCCCGCCTCTGCTCACGTCTGCAGAGGCTAGGCTGCACAAAGGAGAGGGGTGGAGTGGAGCCTGGGCACAAAGTCCTTTTTGGGGGAAGCGAAGAAACACTGCTTCCCCCTAATGCAAACCACTCACACTCTCCCCACCCATCATCCACCTCCTCCCTGGCCCCAAATCTGCCATCTGTGTGCAGTGATAGGGCTCCTTACAGACGATCTCTGCTTGGGCAAGGAGCTTAACTGAGGACAAGAGAAAAAAACACAGATTCTCTCCTCTATGCCAAAATCCCACAGAGAACTCCCAAATCTCTGCCACGCCCATGTGGATTTATCATATCTTTCCCAGGTCATAACACGTAATCTGTTTATAAAATCACGCCTTCATAATGCAGAGATTATCAGCATACACTGGATTTAGAGAGGGTATTGAAAGCCTCCACTTACAAATGAATATCTTGCAGGAATAAAGTGCCCATGCTTCTTTAACTAGTACGCAAAGGTCACCTCTGGTCTCCTCAAAATCTTTAAGTAGCCATTGAAGATCTGAATGCTACATGCTGTTCACTTAAACACCAGTATCACTTGCAGGCAAAAGTTCTAAAGGGATTTCAGTTTCATCCCTATGAAAATATGCAGACTACCACTGTGTGAACATTTAATTTAAATTAGAAACCAAAGAAAGATGTCTGGGTAGCTGAGTAGAAGGCAGCCTGGCTCCGGAAATCCGGTAAGGAGTGAAGTGTTTGGGCCATCTTTTGGATTGATCCTGCTCCAGTGTTTGTGGGGAAACACCCACCTCTGGCAAACCTTCAGCTAAGCCTGGGCTCTCCTACAGTTAGCTGTAATGTTATCTGAGCCCAAAGAGCCCACACCCAAGAAGCCTCTGTTATTACAGCCAAAGGTTACACACATTGCTCATGGCTGGATTAGCAGACATTTGCTCTGCCTGTGTCCATGTATTTACACAGTGCTGAAGGATTACAGATGGCAGCACAATTTTTGGTTATTTATTAATAGCTAATATTTTCAGGATACATCTCAGGTTTCCCAGGAGAGAAAAAATAAGTAAGCCTGACATGCAAAATTTCTAAGAAAAGAATTTGAACATCAAGGAAAGGGAAGGAATCCTAGGATGGTAATGGGAAAGCAGGAGAGTGAATTTCTGGCGAAGAGAAACATTAGGTGAAAAAGAGATTATTTATTAAGAGGGTGGAAATAAGAACTTCCAAGGTATTTGGATGGCGTTTGCTACTTAGGAAAGTTGGTAGAGTACCTGCCAGAAAGTTTTCTAGTGAAATCATTCGTTATTTTAATTAAAAATATGAATACCAACTAAAGAACCCGTGGCTCTGGGCCATAAAAGAAGTATGTGAAGTATATGACACTGACTAATAAGAGGACTCAGAGAAAATTTCATCCCAAAAGGTAACTATGATATCCTGCCTTTATCCCTATGTGCCAAGACTCATACATCTGAAGGGGAATCGAGATGTATATTTGGAAAAACCTTTGGAAACAGTTTTATGGATGTTCTTGTTTCCAGTATTCTGAGAACCAATCTGAATAGCTTTGAGTTTTCTTGAAGATCCTGCTTTCCTTCTAAATACTGCGTGTTTGGCTCCTAATAAACTTTGTATCATTGATGACATCCCTGAACTAGTCAATTATTTCTTGCATTTGGCAGTTAAAACATTGTTCATGTAATTTAATTTCTTTTCACATTATCCCAATTTTAAAGTGATTGCCTAGTAGATGTAATTTGCTTACTTGTTTTTGTTTTTAAGACCCATATCTCTACCAGTCTCCGGCAGAGACCTCAAATGCCAACTGGAATGTTTTTAATGTTTGCTTTACAAAGTGTAAGAGTTTTATAAATTAATAAAATATAATTTCATCTGAAGATTTGATTATGAAGTTAAAAATAACTTGAAGTAATAAAGTGAGATCTCTTAAACTTTAAGAATAATTATCAGGTGCAGGGACTGGGCAGGACCCACTGTTTGAACTTGAGTTCTGCAAGCTGTCTTCTGAATCTGTTCTCTCTCTCATGGGTAAGAGAAGGTGCTCAATGAGATGGGAAAGCAGAAGTGAATTTCCAGATGCTTTGTGCTCCCTTCCTCACAAAATCCATATTTTATGTTTGCTTAGGAGGTCAACTTTTGATTATTAGTATACCAATTTGATGGTGGATTTGGGGAAGCAATGTTTAGATCCCATGTTGATTTCTTTGCCAATAGAGTTCTGAATTGCCTTTCTAAAAATTATAAACGTAGCTTTCATTCTGTCTTAGACATACTATCTTTAGGGATAAAAGTGTGGTCACTTTTAGAAATCCCATGAAAAGTGCTATGGTATAACCTAAAAGAAATAAAAATGCTTTGGGATTAATTGTACCACTGTTGATTGTTTTCAGGACAGTCAAATGTTGAATATAAATTATATTATTAATCCCAAGTGAATTTAAAGGTAGCATCATATCTGTTAGAGGTTTTTATACATTGTCCTGCTTGTTAAGCCAAATAACTGAAACCTGAAGATTCCCCCACTTTAAAAGTAAACAGACAATGTTTTGTTTCCTCCTCCAGATGCTGGTCACATTAAGTTTGTTTTGTGAAAATTAAGCTGCACACTTACGACTTATATACTTTTCTGTGTAGAGATATTCAAAAGTGCTTTTAAAAAATAAAAAAATTGTGTTTAAAAATTCAAAGTCCAAGAAGTCTGCTGTAATTTAATAAAGTCCCACAAAGTTTAATTC
This sequence comes from Lyroderma lyra, assembly GCA_004026885.1. Taxonomy (NCBI): domain Eukaryota; kingdom Metazoa; phylum Chordata; class Mammalia; order Chiroptera; family Megadermatidae; genus Lyroderma; species Lyroderma lyra. The sequence goes on along the minus strand of PVJL010009734.1, from coordinate 18,957 downwards.
AGCCATATTCCTTTCAAGGTCACACAAAAGAGGGTCTCATGTCTTAGAATTATTCAGAAAGGAATTAACTCACACTAACTAACTAACTCAACTAACTAACCAACTAACTTACTGTAGCCTGCTCAGCTGTTCCCTGGGAATTCCTCTGTGACTTAAATTGATATAACTGCTTAGGTCTATTTTGCTTGCTTAGCAATTAGGTCTCTTTATATCACTTTTATTTCTGACTGAAATATTGGAAGATTTGATAGTTCGATTGGAAGCCATGAAAACGTTTGAGGAAACTTTGAAGAAAGAGAAGGCTTTAATCCAGATTTAAGATTGAAGAGACAGTTTCTTAGAGCCATATTCATATTAAACAGAGAGTAAGTGCATTATTCTCTATACACACATGCGTGTTTGTGCATTTGCACACAGACACATACAATTCCCTGCGTAAACCCTGAAGACATGACCACAAACCCTATTATTTCTGTACATACATCCCCTGGCATGCATTAGAATGGAACTGTTCCTTCCCTTTCCCAGAGGGTGTAATTTGCTATCTCCTACATTGAAAGCCCATCCCACAGCCTTAGCTCTATGAAAACATCCATTAGCATGAATGAAAATTTAGCTCTAGGGGGACCATAGGAATTGGCTCATGTTGACAGAAAGAATTCAAAATGTATTTTTTTTTTCATTCAGGGGCGATGACACCATCAGAAGCAAGAGAAACAACACCCTTCTCCCCTGGGACCTACCCCTAAAAATTCTTTGCTCAGAGCCTTCCACATGCTCAGGAGGCAGAAATCCTGTGTTCATAACTCAGGGTCAAATAAATTACCCAGTGACTAGACCTAAGTTATTTTACATTGAGCACAAATAGAAGTTTAAAAAAACCACCTTAAACATGAACTTAGCATTCAATCTAAATACTGAACAAATCCACACAATGTAAGTAACCTATCAATAATTGTACGGTATAGACACGCTTTTTAACAGTCTCGCATCAACTGCTTTTTAAAAAACAGACCTTTTCTTTTCTTTTCCAGTCAAAATAGCAATGTTAACTTATTATAAGGTCTTCAGAACTCAAAGTCAGAGTATAGTAAATCCATGTAGAAATATATACCATTAGCATTAGCATTAGTTTCTGCACATTCATGGGACTGATTATTTATAAATGAACGGAAAGTATTTTAAACATGAAAAATATGCTGTGTCTCTCTAAATGCCACAGACAAGCAGGACCTTATCATCTACTTTGTTTAAACAGAAGTGATGTTAAACGTGGTGTTTGTTTGCAGTCCGCTCACCAGATGGCCTCGCTACTCAAGTTCCCGGTTAACTAGCTGATTTGGGAAATGAGAAGCTGCACTCTTCTCATTTATTTCTGATTTATTAAGCATGTGGTCCAGAAAATCCCTTGATTAAAAAAAAAATCTGTTCTAATTTTTATTATCCTTAGGTTTTTTTTTTATAAGGCGCATAATATATGTTAAGGATATCTACCATTTGGATCTATTATTCAAAGAGAAAAAAGTAACTTTCTGGTTTTTCTGGTTTCAGCTTTTCTGTCTTAACTGAAAAGTCATTAAAATGATGAGGACCATCAAGGTGCATCAAGACACAGCCTTACCCACTCATTAACCCTCCAAATGGGGGCAAAAATCCTCTTCATACAGATGGGCAGAGAGATGATATATCTCTAAGTGGCTGTGTTAACAGAGAGTTATCCGCGTGTCCCCAAGCCCGTCACACACCATCTGTATTAGAGCTGAGCCATCTGATTAGCCATAATCTAGAGATGTATTCTTTATTTTTATATCACTATAGGCAGAAAAAGATTTAGAAATAGAAGGAAAGTGCATTGCTAAATAAATTGTCCAGGATTTCCAATTCCAGGCATGAGGGTATCAAAAGGAAAAAAATAGAAAGCAGAAAAGAATAGGAAAAAGTATATATATATTTATACCAACCATGATGTGGTCTAGTTTAAAAAGAAAGAAAAGCTTTAAATTAGAAATATTTTTAAAATAACATACTTAAAAAAACAATAAGAGCTACTGGTTTCCAGTGGGTGACACACTGTACATTAAAAAGAATCCATTTTCTACTGATTTTACCAATGATCCCTAAAATCTTTACCTTGTTTATAAGATGCCAAAATCATATTCTCATCTTCAACTTCAAAAACTGTGTCCACATCTATTTGCCTTTGGATTAAAATGGCCTTCAATTTTCCGAAGTCATTTGACTTCAGAGCCTCAAGAAAATTTCTCTTAACTAACTTGGCAGCTGCAGATTTGGTGACAGGGGTAGTGGTGTCGTCCATCCTTCCTCTTCCTCTAGAAGCTTTGTTGTGATTTATCAGGAGAGCAGCACCGAGCAAACAGGCACATGCTGGAGAGCCCACAAACTGTCGGCTAATTTTATCCCAAAGTTATGCTGATCCGTTCTATTTATATAAGGATCATTTCAAACTTCAAAATATCCTTCTTGGCTGTCACTACATTTTCAAGTCTTTTAAACTAGTTCTACAGGAACGGATTCATTGAATAATATACCATTTCCTATTGTGAAACCCTCACAATACATTTCAGAGGCTGACCATCACTGTTATTTCTTATATGATCAAAGTAATAATGTAAAATGTAAAAGCTCTTAATGCATTTTTTTTTTCCCTCAGTAAAAAACATCTGGTGCCCAACTGGAGATCCAGTGTCCTGTTCTTATTACCCAATAGCTGAAAGTAAAAATTTGTTACAGTTGCTGATCCATATGCTTCTGAAAATCGGTAGTCATTTTGTAATATGAGCCTGCAAAATCAAGCATCGTCACACACATTTGAAAACAAACAGGAGGTTTACAATTGACCTAGACTTGAAAAACTTCAATGTCATGAGAGAAAGCAGTGTGGGATGATGGTGGCAGGGGACTACTTCAGGTCAAAAAGAGGCTAAAAGAAACAAAAGAGCTAAATTTAGTGAGTGAATGAATTTTACTTAATTATGTCCTTTTTTAATCAGTTAAAAAAGACTATATTGGTATAATTGTGGAAATATGAATATGGACTAGATATTATGTGATACTAAGGAATTATTGTTAATTTTTAGAAGTGTGATAAATGTATTATTATTCATAAGCAATGCATTAAGGGTAAATTGTCATGATGTCAAAAACTTATTTTTAAATAAAAATAAATGTGTATATAAACATATATATGTATACGTGTGTGTGTGTGTGTGTGTGTGTGTGTGTGTAAATAGAGACAAGGAGAAAAGGCAGATTTGGCTAAAGTTAAAAGTTGACAGATCTAATGAACGATCCTATGTGTGTCCATTATATTATTCTTTCAGCTTTTCTATAAGTTTGAACATTTTCCAAATGAAACATTAGAGAGGAAAATACTCAATTTTTAAAATTTATAAATCACTAAAAATTAGAAAAATTATAATAATAAGTATTAATTATATTTTGTTGGTGGGAATCAAAACCCGGGCAAATTTGCTGAAGAATAATTAGCAACATGAATTTGAAAAAGAAAATAATAATAGTATTTGATTCTTAGATACCTGAGGGTATAAACATGGATGCAAATTATAACAATTTTTAAACTTATTTCACTAATGTGTAACATAAATACAAGAACATAGAAATGGACAAGTTATAAGGATACAGCTTGTCAAAATCTTTACAAAGAACACCAACCCCCAGGTCAAACCATAAAATATAGTGTTCTTCCCTCGTTTGTGGACGATACATCCCAAGATCCCCAGTGGATCCCTGAAACCATGGATGGCACTGAGCCCTATATAAACTATATTTTTTTCCAATACATACATGCCTATGATAAACTTTAACTTATGCATTAGGTACAGTAAGTGATTAACAACAATGACTAAGACTAAAATAGAAAAATTATAATAATATACTGTAATAAAAGTTATGTGAATGTGGTCTCTCTTTCTCAAAATATCTGATAATGGAGGGGACTACTAAATGATTAATGGGCAGGAATTATATACAGGGTGCATGCATACTCAGGAAAAAGGGAAGAGTCTCTTACTGGGCGGGATGGAGTGGTATGGCAGGAGATTGAATCGCACTACGCAGAATGGAGTGCAATTTAAAACTTATGAACTGTTTATTTCTGGAATTTTCTATTTAATATTTTTAGACTGCAGTTAACCGTGGATAACTGAAAACCCCAAAAGAAAAACTGTGGATAAGGGGATCTACTGTTGTTCAAGTACACTTGAAACCCCCTTTGTGTCCCCTTCCAATCAAAATACACACCCAGTTTTTAAATTGACTTCTAACACTGTAGATTAGTTTTGGTTGTTTTTTTCAATGTTTAACATATTTTGTTAATTTTGAAGTCTTCAAGAAGGTAAAATTTCAAGCTTAGCATAGTGTAAAATATTTATCCTAAAAAAAAAAGTTTGAATAAATGAATAAAAATGTATGTGTGGATGATTACATTGTTAGTAATAGTGGAAAAATTAGAAGCAATCTAAATGATCAACAGAAGAAAATCTGATAAATTATGGCATATGCATATAATGGAACACTCTTCAGTCATTATGACTAGGTAGATCTATATTTATTTAAAAATATCTGTGAGATAAGCAATTTATAAAAGAGTATGTGTAGGATAAATATCATTTCAATGTCTATAATTATATAATGTACAAATATATATTTGCACTTATATAATTTGTATACATTTAGATAACATGCAAATGTGTAAACATATGTCATATACACACACACACACACACACACACACACCACACACATATACATACACATACACATATACATATACATACACAGGAAGAAAAGCCTGCAAGCCTCTATTCCAAATATCGTCAACTTTTATCTCCTAGTGGTGAGGTTACATCTAATTTCTTTATCTCTTTCTTAGTTTTTTAATTCATCTACAATGAGCAAACTTTACATTTGTGATAAAATGGTATTTCTGTAGTGAACTTATTAATAAAGATAACTTAACTCAAACTACAGAATTGTAGATTCCGTGAAGAAACTGGATCATTCTTACTTTCTCAGTGCCCAGCCTAAATGAACAACGAATAAAGTACTCATTTTTATTTACAGTGACCTAAGCACTGTGCTTGGTAGCAAAGAAGACACTGTTTCTTTAAAGTCCATATGGGTAAGTCAAGAAGATATACAGCATTTATTGATATGTTTTGTCCCTCTTCGGCAAAACTAAGAGAAAAAAACATTCCCACTAGAGGAAACAGAGATCCAGGAGATTTCCATTATTGGATGATAATTAGTGGTACAGAAGGCCACTAAAATTGACTTTATTTAAAATAAAAACTAAATTTCACCAAATGGGGATGGGGAGATTTTAAAAATTTATCTTAGAAATTAAAAGCAAAAATTACAAAGGACATTTAATATTTAACAACATTTAGGTTGATAGCAACTGTCTAATTCATGGAACCACAAAATATTTTCTGAGGCAGATAATTTTTCTGATCCAATTTCATATTAACATAAAGCAATATTCTTTACTTTTTGAATAACTTTTGTCAAAATAATATTAAAAAGATCATATTTATAAAAGTTTTCAAGAGCTTTATCAGTTTCACCAAGAGCTTCTCCTCATTCTTTGATGTTTCAATGATATTCAAACTCAGTGTCTAGAGTTCTCACTAAAACACTTAGGAACTCCTTGAGAATATCCTTGAAAACCTGAGTAATCAAACATTTCTTATTCAATTATTAACAGAAATAACCCTGCCAAATCCTCTTTAGTAAATGGTTTTGTTTGTGATTTGGGCAGTTCTCCAACATTTTTTATCAACTTCATGAAATCTTACCTCATTTGCAAATTTTGCGACTTCACCCTGTGATGAACATTAGATAATTAGAGTGAGATATGGACTCAACAATCAGGGGTATGTTCTCATATTTGAGTGTGCCATCTTGTGACCTTAGGGAACTGAAATAACAGATAATCAGTGAATAAGTCTCATCATTTTCCACAGTAATAAAGTTTTAAATCTAACCCTACCATTCCAAATTAAGCATTTTATGCTCTCAAGAATATACAAATGAATCAAGGGGGAGGGTAGCAAATACTGATGAATACTGAGAAGAAAATACAAGAGAATATATAATTAAATCTCATATGTGGTTCCCAAGGCATTCCATTCCATTATGGAAAAATTAGACTCAAAAGTTCCTTTGTAACATTGAGCCAAAATTTGCCTAGCCATAATTTCTTCCCATTGGGTCTAATTATGAACATGCAATTAATACATTTATTTCAGATCCATCCTTAATGGAGTTTTTTTCTAACATTTAAAAATAGCATCATATCTCTCAATTATGTTTGGTGTTTGTTTTTTTTTCACAAGTTATGTCAACTGTTTGAGGTGGTTTTCAGCATTCTTTTGTCCTGCCTGCTCCCTTCTGAATAATCTTATTTATGAATGCCCCTCTTAAATTTTGGTGCCTAAAATGGAGCACAATATTTCTAGAGCTAGCAGACAACTATAGATTATGATGGATGACACAAGGGACACTCCTCTTATTGAAATTGTATTGGGATTCTTAGGGGACACTTTGCAAGTCTGCCTCACATCATAGCTGTCATTCCTTCAGTGAATACCCGTCAGGCACCTACCATGTGTCAGACACTCATTCTGGCCACTGGAGATACAGGAGCAAACCAAACGGACAAAAAAAAAAAATCCTTGCCCATGTGGAACTTAGCACGCTAAAGGATTTAAGTGCTAATGGAAATTTCCAGATAGTTCCAGTCTCCCATACACTAGACTTTGTTACGAAGTTCCAATTCACTGAATTTCATATGGAAATAATAATTTGTTTATAACCAATTAATTGATCTGCTCCTGCCCCTCTTTACGGGCTCTCCACCTTACTTAGTGGCAAGGAAAGAATGAATTAATTTTGTCCAACCTAATATATTTAGTTTAATGTAAATGTTTAGTAGTCTCTTGGGATAAAATTTTCTATCTTTAAGAGTTCCAACTTTTCTTCTAAGATGTTTTCTGGAAATATGAGATATGTACAGAAGCAATATTCAAAATACTAATACTTAACAACCAGTATCCATTAGAAGAGACTTTGGCCATAAATAACCAGTATGGCCAGATCAATGTACACCAGGTACATAGCAGTCAGGGGCAGGAATGCAGCTTATATGACCTCATGAGGGGAGAGCGGGTCCTCAGATGGACTCAGTGTCCTCTGGACCCTCCCTCATTTCCATGGCAGAGTGACAGCGTGGCTCCTCTTAATTAGTCCTATGTGGCTGTGTTCAGATTTCTGGTTCCCACCATGAGAGCACGTGATCTTGGTCATTTGCCTGCAATTTGGATATCTTCCAACCCTGTGGCCTCTTGGCTATGTAAGTCCTATGTTTACTCAGAAACTCATGTCCTCCCTCCGTCACATTTCATACAGAGGCCATGAAGAACCACCAGCTCCCTTTAGCTGCCTTGTTGCCATCATTTTGAGGCCAGAATGGACATGGACCCAAGCTGAGGGCTGGTGTTCTCAGAGGGAGTCCACATTCTCCCTGGAGCTGGACCACTAATCTCAGTGTCCTCAAACCTTCTCAGGCATTTCAATTGCTTCTAAGTCCCTTCTCCCATTCACGGCTCATCAAAGTTCAATCCTGTGAGAAGTATATGAAAAGGATGAGAAATGGCATATAACCCCTCAACCCATCTGCATCTCCTCTCATAATCCCTCAAAACTTTCAGTCTTCCTGACTGAAAGAGTCCAATTTGGGGCTTTTCACACCCTCTTTAATTTTCCCTTTTCTTGTCTAGGTCAGCAAGCTTGTTGACCTCTATCCACAGGTGGAAGAGTTGCTAGCTTCACATATGGAATAAACTCCATGATCTGAATCCTTCAGGCGTGATCTCTGATATAAAGGAGATAAAGTGATTTAGGAAAAAATTCTTATTTTCTTAATGCCTGATTTTCACAACTATATTCTTTCCAAAACTCAGCATTGATACTTAAACCTGACGCGTGACCAGTTTGTCCTAGGGTACTCCCATACTTTCTTTGACTTAGCCCTGAAGGCTGAAGGCTATAAGGAACACGATTGAAGAATGAAATAAAAAAGCATTGCTTTAACATTTGGAAACATATTTATAACTTTAACCTGAAGAGAGGACTTTAATTTTTCTCACAGAAGTTATTTTAGTCCCATCTCTCTCAGAGCTATAAAAATAAATAAACCTAAACTTTGTGAAATAATTTGAGAAAACAAAGCAAATTTCCATAAAGAAATACATAAAATTGAGAAAGTCAGCTATATTGTTGCACTAAAACATCAATTATTGACCAATGTAGCTGAATAGCAGAGGATAAAACTAAGAGATCATTTGTATTTATAAAACAAATAGCAGTTTAATTGAATTGCCCATCAAAGTCATTTTTAACATACAGGAAATAATGGGACCAATGCTATAATATAACTGATTTGGGACCTGCCTATGTTATCCAGACCACTGCTTCAGATCACCATCTCTCCAGGCCTGGGAAGGCCAAATTACACAGTGGCCATGTTGCACACTGTCTATTCAAGCCTGTCAGAAATTCCTGTATACTCAGCTCTTAAAAATGAAAACTCTTCATCCTGAGTTCAGATGAGGTTTTTATTAGGGTTTCACAACATGCCCAGGACAGTGTCTTCTGCTCCTGGAACAAAATGAAGAGCTCTCTGATAAGGCAATGACGTTGTACAAGTGGCCCCTAAGATGTTCTTGTACTCTCTGGGACCTATGGAGGAGGCAGCAAGCACAAAGGCCAGGTTCCTTATTTTCTTGATGTCTGTGTACAACCCAGTCTAGCCATTTGGAATATTTTCTCTGGGATACAAATAGTTCCTTTGTCCCTATGGCATTTAAACATGAATTTGATGCTAGTAAACCAGCAGTTTCCTGTCAAATGCAACCATAGTGAAGAAATCAGAAATCAAGATTTCTAAAATATACCTACAAATACAACTCGTGTGAGAAGAGAAACCCCTGGACCTCCCTGACTTCCCCAGGTTGATGGATTAGGAAGTCCTTGATATTAACTCACAGAAACATTTGATAAAGTGGTCTGACGTCCCTTTCTTCTTAGCTGTTACACTTGAGTCAGCCATATAGCATCTTATTAATTACATGCTGTCTTGATTTCTTTGCTGTTGTTTCATTTGTTAGTGTTAATGCTTTGTACAAAGATGCTTTCGGCTATAGGTAACACCAACAACTGGAACTGACTTGAATGGTACAGAAGATTTATAACAGGGGTGTCCAATCTTTTGGCTTCCCTGGGGCACATTGGAAGAAGAATTGTCTTGGGTCACACATAAAATACACTAACACTAACGAGAGCTGATGAGCTAAAAAAAAAAAAAAAGACCGTGTTTTAAGAAAGTTTATGAATTTGTGTTGCATTCAAAGCCATTCTGGGCCACGGCCTGTGAGCCACGGGTTGGACAAGCCTGATTTATAGGTTCACAGAATGGATCATTCTAGTTGTAACACAGGTTTCAGTACAGCTCGATCTAGGGGTATACAATCAACAGGGCTCTTTCCAGGTTGGTGGTACTGTTAGCAGTATAATTTGTTATAATAATTGTTATTATTTCTAGTTTACAGATTAGAAAAACTAGGAACCAAAAACTGTACAGGTCAAATGGCAAATAAGTAACAGAGCCAAGATTTAAGCCTACATCTTGGGACTTTAAACCAATGTTGCTGTTGAGCAAAGGCTTTTCATTCAATGTTGTTCAGGTTAATAGCAGAATTATAATATGATCACTGAGTAATCTAGGAAAATAAATGTACTTACATTTATCCCTTCATTCGATAAATGTTTATTGGGAACTTACTGTGGGCCAGGCCCTATATTAATTGTCTTTTGCTATGAAACAAATAACCTGAAAATATATTGACTTAAACGGTAATAATGACTTATTATCTCTCATAGTTTCTGTGGGTCCAGAGAGCACACTGTGGGAAAGGCTTGTTTCTGCTACATGATGTCTCAGGTCTCAGCTAAAAGATTTAAAGGCTAGTAATTAGAAGGTAACTTGTCAAAGGCTTGGTCACTTGGTTAACAATTTGGTGCTAGCAATTTGGTTCCTGTCTGTGTATTCCACAGAGCTGCTTAAATGTCTCCATAACATGGTAGCTGGCTTCCCCTAGAATGAAAAATCCAAAAGAGCCAGTTGGAAGATGCAATGCCTTTTGTTACCTAACCTAGGAAGTCATACACCACCATATTCTCCTGGTCACACTGAGCAGTACTGATTCAATGTGATAGGGGATGAAAGAAAAGCATGAATATCAAGAAGTGAGAATCACTGGGGTCCACCTTAGCTATTGCTGGTGTTTTCCTGCTGTAGATACATGAAGAAAACAACTATGTTTATGGAGATTGTGCACTAGTAGACAGGCCGTGGGAGATCAGACAATTAAAAAAAAACAGAGTAAAATATATAGTTTGTCAGGTGGTAATATGTGCCACAGAGAAACATAAACTAGGGAAGGTCTAGGGTTGCAGCCCGTCCCTAAGTCACCCTTGTACAGATCAGAAAAAGTGTGCTTCTCTTAGCCAATAAATGAGAAAAAGCATTCTCTACTTCCAGGCAAGTCCTGGGAAGGTGTTATGGCCTCAGAAAGCCTTGCAACGTCGAATATATGGTCAGAGAAGTCCTTACGTTCCCTGAGCAAAAACTTGACTTCCGAGAGAAGTCACACTGAGATCCGGGGAAGAACTTTCTAGACTATAGGAACAGGAAGTGCTAAGGGCCTGAGATAAGGCATAGGTGACCCTAAGAGATCATCCTCATTCAGATAACTCTACCTCTTTTCAGATATTGATAAATTTCAATAAAGCTCAGGAGTGGAACTGATCGATATCCATTTATTTCATTTCTTCTACTTTGTGAACCCAAGTCCAGTTCTCTCAAAGTTAAGCCTAGTACAGCATCGTAACACTTGCTGTGTGCCTGGCCTGATACCTAGTAGGTTCTCAAAAATAACTTTTAATTAATGACAGTGTTATATTTTCCATAGATAAGCAGTAAAGTGCACATTTTATTTGTGGATATTCAATATTAATGGGAGCAAACAAAAAATTTCCAAACCATATTAAGGTTTCAATTCTCTAAGTCACTGTATTGCCTTTGGTGCTGGGTTAGAGCCAAAAGTTTATAATACAGACCTAGCGAACTACTACAATTAGAACTATGCCCTATAACAATGCAGATCAATTCTGTTTGCTAACTATACTATTTGATAACAATAATTCCTGGATATGTAAGAACCAAATGAAACAATGTGTATAAACATGCTTTGTATGTTGTAAAACATTCCAGAAACATTATAGAATTATTATCGCTGCCGTTCATAACAGTGGGCTAACAGCACATGACAACTCCCCTGAGAAAGACTATGGTGTTACTGAAAAAGAGATCAGACTGAAACCCTTGGATTGTGTTCTTGCTCTGATGATAATTAGCTGTTTCAAATAATTCAGAATACTGCTCAGTGACTCGATTTCTTTTAAGGACAATGAGACCAACTGTGCCCACTCTTTAGCTTTAGTTGTTGTTAGTTTTTTATTCTCTCTCTCCCCCAAAATGAAGTGTCTCCTGGGCACTGGCAAAGCTTGACAGTGTTTACAAAGGCCCAAGTCCTTGCCAAGATTTTCTGAACGGGCTGCCCACCGCCCCTGCCCACAGCCAGGCTCAGGTTCCGTCTCCTACCAATTGGGGGCGCTGGAAGAACTCTCAAAACCCTTCCAGTTCCAAAGTTCAGCATAATTTTATTCTTGGTGGTAATTACAAGCCGGAAGTTTGTGTTTTGCATAAAATCTGTTTTTTAAAACCCCCCAAATGGCTGAAATGGTTGCTTTGTGAACAGCAGTGTCCCAAATCCTCCTCAAGCACATCTTCCTGAGCACTCTCCTTGTGACAGGGCATCCCTCTCCTGCTAGCTGGAGCCATTCCTTTAACCACTATACCGCATACTTCTTGGAACTAAAATCAACGAATAAACCAGCTGTCTTTCAAGTAAGAGTATTTGAACTGAATTTGTAGTGAATCACTCTAAGCGTTCCTGGAGCATCTTGATCACTGGCACCATGTCACGTTGTTCTCTTTCAATTGTTCCTTTCTCCGGTGGCAGATGACAGCAAGGTGGGATCGACCCAAGCAATAACCAAGCACTGGTCCACTTGAATTGTGACCAACTATGCATTTAATGTCATCGTTGACTGCGAAAGACAGGGTTTCTTGAGAGGAAACATCCCTGCGTACATGGCAGAGGTTGGAGTGGGGATGGGGCATTAACTCTGTGCTTTAGGTCTCCTAGCAACTGACCTGCATTTCCATGCCCTTCTAGCACAGTTTAAATATCAACACCAGCTTGTATTTCCATCCCTCACTATCAATCACAAAATCAACCCGAGGGAATAATTTGCCATAATTTTGTCTCAGCAGAACATTAACCTCGTGACTGTACTCCAAGCAACATTTGCATCCTCTTTTCACTTTCGGCAAATTTATGCAGCAGAAGGCATAGTTAGGGAAGAAAATTGCCCATCCCTTTCAGGTGTTAAAAACATCAGACTGTTCTGAATTATCTTTTTCTAATATTCTGGAACTCTCTTTAAGACCAGCAGCTCTCAGAGCCCATGTGCTGTTTACCAATTGCAAAGATTTGTCAACTTTATATTTGTGGAGATACGTAAACCTGTGAATGCCTAAGTATTCGAAAGCTGTTTGTGCTGGAGTTGCTGAGCACCACACGTAATCTCCGGGTTCGTGCAGAGAAAATTTTGCACAATGAGTCATGCAGACAAAGCTTCAATTTTAGGGCTGGGGAGGATGTGGAGAGGAAGGGGGAATCTATTTACAGGAAAGCCATGGAGAAATAATCTACATAAAGACAAACAACATTTTTGCTTTTTTGAGAGCTTGTTTACTTGTTAGTAGAATCACAGAATTATAAACTGGAAAACAGTTTTAACTATTTATTCAAGAAATAAAGTGTTGAGGCCAGATGTTTATGTGACTTGCTTAAGATGACGTCGTCGATTAGTGGCAAAGTGAACCCTCCAATCTGGTGTCAAGTTTCATGTTTTAGTTTTTTAATTATTCTGCCTCCTGACAGATCTTGTTTTCCATCTCCTCTCCTTAAACCAACTTATCAGTATAAAGAAAACATAGGCAACCACCTTGCTATACACGAAAAGGTATTCTATGCTCTTTAAAGTGAATACATTTATGAAAACTTTACCAATTTATAATGTAAGCAGTGATCAATTATTTTATACATGTGATATTTTTGATGTGGGCACTACATACTTGGGAGATTCAAAAACTGACAACGAGTTCTTTTGGAAGCTGTATTAAGGATGCTGTTTTAGAAAGGAGTCAATAAACATAGCTCCAAATGACAAGGCACATTTTATTTATTTATTTATTTATTTATTTATTTATTTATTTATTTATTATTTTATTTTATTTTTTTCGGATCAAGTCTCAAAATTTTATTTTCATAACAACAGCATATATACAGTAGGAACAAAGGGGGGCAGGACTGCCTACGTGGCGAGGTATTTGTCACCGTATGATTAGCTATAGTACTGGACTGGGTGGTGACGACATGTGGGCGGGGGAGAATTGGGACAGTGCCTTGAGTTGGCGCAGGCGGGCTTTGGTTTGCCGCGCGCGGGCTAAGGCTTGGCGCGCTTGACTAGTCCAGGAAGTGAAACCTGAATAAGGAAGGCCGCGTTCTTCCTAGCATGCAAGGTCTGCATTTTTCCATGGCTCCCGACAAGAAGTTAACACAGTTTCTGACATCAAGTGGGTCCTTTGAAAATGTTTATGAGGGGTTCCCTGGTGGTGTAGTGGCTAGGCTTTGGTGCTCTCAACGCTGCAGCCTGAATTCGACTCCCAACCAGGGAACTACACCCCCCACTAAAAAAATGTTTATGAATAAAAGAATGAGGGAATGCAGTAATTTATCAAGATAGCAAAGTAGCAGTCGACAAGGCACATTTTAAAGCCACAAACATTTTTCTGGAGAGAAAATCAAAATTAAAACTATCCTGCTCGTCTTTTAGGGGCTGTCTTTAACACATCAAGCCACTTGATGGCAGTGTTCCTCAGTAAATGGACCTGTAATACCAGCTGCAGTATCCCAGGAAAAAAACAATCTGAGCCAATGCGGATAAAACGTGATCCAGATGAAATCACAAATACGGATGAAAATTTTGGGGGGTTTTATCCACATAAACCATATATTTTTAAATTATATTTTCCTACAGGGAATTTTTCTGTTCAGAGTTTGCCATGGGTTTATGTTATAAGATGAATTTCAAGACATGAATGACTCACAAATACATACACGTTATTTGGAGAGGGCGGGGTTGTCTGTTTTGTTTGCTTTCACACAATGGTATTAAGAGCACCTCAAATAGTAAACTAAATATGTTTTGTGCAGTGTGTCTTGAGATTCTTTCCAGAATGTTATTGTCTTAGGAGTATCTGTCTTTGGGTATGGGAAAGCAGGATGAAGTTGCTTCTCATGCTCATGATTTTCCTCTTAGGCTGAAAATACTCCCTACAAGACCAAAGTGAGATGTCCTGAGTCTCTTGTAAAAAGGCATGAAGCCACAGATGGGGGTTGAAGCAGCAGCTACTGTCAGTCAAGGCCTCAGGCAAGACTGTGAAATCAAAGATTCGCTCCCAGTTCCCAGCTATGTTTCTTACTAGTGTCTCTGTGCTGCCCCTTGATAGCTCCAGGGGGGAAAAAAAAACTAGGCTCATCCTCTAGATCTTTCTTCTTTCTTGATCCCTCCCAGGTAGATTTTGTATTTTAAACATGGGAGGTAATCTTTCTGTAAATCTTAAAAGAATGAATGTCAGTGATCTGCAAAGGAATATTTTGAGACAAGCATGCAATGCACACCTAACTCATATAGTTAACGACCTGGCCAAAAGCTCTTTGAGAGTGGCTGGTAGGCCTGCCACCGAATGCCACAATTCAACAACTATTGACAGAGTTATTATTATGTGTCTGACACGCAACACACGTGGCAGAAAGATGAGTGGGATATAGCCCCTGATTTCAGGAGCTTATTGCATAATCACACAAATTAGATAATACTGATCAGACAACAAGTCAGAGTAGACTATACTATGAGAGAAATTCAAAACACAGGAGGTGAGGGGCTGGGGTATTATAGAAGGGAGAGGTCACATCTTTTGGTGTAAGCAAAGATAATCATTAAATATAATTTATGATCTATTCTATTCCCTTGGCAGCTTGGATCATGATAGTGGTTCTCAAACTTTAAGGTACTCCAGACTCTTCTGGAAGCCTTGTGATATCACAGACTCCTGGGCCCCCCATCTCTTGAAGTTCTCATTAAGTTTGAGTAGGACCTGAGAATTTGTTCAATGGCAATACTGTCTGTCTGGGGGCCACACTTAAAGAAAAACCGGTTTATGGACTCTCTGGAATATTTGCCAGGCTTGAGAAAGTCACCCTACCTTAAGAGTCATACTGTAAAAATACCTCCTAAGTTCCTCTTCTTTAATTACTATTTCTACATTAGATACTTTTTTTTTTATCTTAACCACATGCTTGTTTGGGATAAAAACCACCTTCCTGTTGAAAACATGATGCGTATAATGCTATGAAAATTAATTTAAAAATTTGCTTCATCTTCACAGAAATCACTGATTTAAAACTATGTTAAGCAATTATAGTCAGTTAGTTATTGGGGATTAGAGTAACTTAGAATGTTGAAAGAAATATACAAAAACAATAAAGACACAGGAACAAATTTAAAAGACAATAAATGCCTGATTATCCCATTTGGTAACTTTTATTTCTTTAAAAAAAAATCAAAACATGCAAGTTATAATTAAGTGCCGCATCTATGTATATCTATTTTTATATTTTGGCAAACAAAGAAAAGCACAAATTACTAAAACATATGAGGGCTGTCTGGAAAGTATCCAGCCATGTAATATGAAAAATAGAGGCATTTAGGGCTAGATTTTTTCTAGACAACCCTCGTGTGTGTGTGTGTGTGTGTGTGTGTGTGTGTGTGTGTGTGTGTGTGATATTACAGATAGATGATAGATAGATAGATAGATAGTGCTGGGGCAATAATTAAATTAAATAGCTAAGAAAAGCTGAAGGGCTAAAGTTCAGGACACTGTGGGGGGCTAATGTGAAGCCAGGAAACTGTATCAGCCTGACTATGTGATCTTCAGTCTGGGCCATATCTGTTATGGTGTGCCTCAACATTTAGCAGATCCCACACATAAAAATCCAGCTTTACAAAAAACGTCAGGATTCATTGAATGTTAACACTAGAAGGAGTCTTCGAGATTGTTTATGGCTATACTTTACAGGTGGGGAAGATGAAGTCTCAAGGTTTAAAAAAAAATGCCCAAAGCTACCCAGGTGCTCCATTCCATCTCCCATCCTACCCAACTCCATGGCCCCGGAGTAAACACTCTTGCCTCTCTGCTCATTTCCCACACCATTCATGGGCAAAGACCACACCGCGGTGTTTGCTTACACCAGCCCTGGAGTCCCCGTTATTGTTCCCCATCTGTTGGCTCTGTCGCCCCAACAATGATTGCAAATGCCTCAGACACAGGAGCCTCTTCTTCATCCCCCCCTCCCCCCAAATTCCCCTCGGATCCATGACGGGGCTGATTATTCCATTTATTTACTTATTTTTAAAAAGGAATCTCCAAATTACAAAAGTGATCACAATAGGAACGGTATTCTATAGGCTCTTTCAGGTTGCAAGAGCAAAGGCGACCAATTGTGCTTTCCTCGTTAATGGGGGTTTATTGTGAGGACAACAGGATGCAGTGTCAGCAGCTGCACGCAGAGCCAGGCCCACCGGGGACTCCTCACAGCCTGCTATTGTACAGGATGAACCTGTAGCTCCAGCAGCTGCTCTCCTGACTTCAGTGCTTACCCTTTCTGTGCCTCGGGTCCTTCACCTTCAAAGTGGTGAGGATGATAATAATAATAATACCTACCTCATTGGCTTGTTGTGAGGATTAACTAGGTTGACATGTGTAAGGCCCTTAAGAGGGTGGCTGGGGCATAGCAAATGCTAGAAGATATTAGATGTCATTGTTAATTCAGCATAGCCCCCACAGATCTTGTGAAGATGAAGGTCCAGCCTCTTCTGAATGATAGAGGCTCAACATTCCCTTTTGGTCTTCTTTGAGAAGTTTTTTTCTCCTCATAGTTTCTGCTCACTGGTATCATTACTGCCCTAGTGGAGAAAATCAACTCACTACCCTTTATGTCAGAAAAGACCTCTGGAGCAACTGATTCCATGGAAACTCACCACTGGTGAGCAATTGTTTATTCTAGTGCCAAACAGCTGGAGCATGGAGTGAGGAAATAGCAGACTTATCAGATTGGCTCCCTTGTACTGAGGCAGTTTGATTTTCTCTACAAGTTCTGACAAATCGTGACTTAAGTATAGCATGCTTAAATTATACAAACACAGTGGAATGGGAAATACAGATTTCCAGGAGGATGGGAACTGGCATTTCATGCACGGACCTGTGTTAGCCTGCAGGAGTGCTCCTGGGGACCAGCTGCAAATCTCGCTAAGGTTAATCGTGTTTTATCGTTCTGCAAAGAGAGGCCCTTGTAGTTAACCCTGCTGTTGAATTTGGAGCCTGTCCTGAGCTCTTGTGCTCCAGGCAATGCACGTGGACCTTGGCAGAGCGTCACTAAAGCCCCTATTAGTGAGAACTGACTGCTTTCCCCTGCAAGGAAAAGTATTACATTGCAGTAAAATGCAAATCCACCACCCAACAGGCAACTGCAGATTTATAGCACTGCAGTTCAGAGGAATCCTAGGGAAAGAGAAGCTTGTCTGCCCTGGAAAATCAGAGCTATAGATGTCTCCAGATTGCTCAGGGTTCCACACAGGACTGGCTATATAATTTGTGAGGCCCGGTGCAAAATAAAATTTGGGATCTCTTGTTCAAAAATTCTTGAGACTTTCAAGATGGCGACAACAGAACATTAATCCAAATGCTGGATCATTCAGAGCACAGGACCTTGGGTGATTGCCCAAGTTACATGCCCATGAAGCTGGATCTGATTCCATGTGTCACTGAAAAACGGTGCTTTCCATTGTGATTTGAATACATCTTATCATCTGTGGAAACAGAATATGAGTACAGATTTCAACCTTGTTTCCCCGGTTCCTTCAGCCCTGGGAACACCCACAAAATGGGAGAGAATCTAAATGGCACATGTTGCTAGGCCCCCACCTAGTTTTGTTATTGACATTATAAGTCCCCACTACCACCATCACCACACACCCACACACGTCCCTTGGCTGTGAGTCTGAGGACACTTACCCTCTCACTCTGGTCCCTGTGTTTTCTGCTTTGTATCCAGTAAGAGATCAAATGGCACAGTGCTTAAGAGCACAAGCTCAAACCCACTGCGAGTTGTGGAAACATAGTCAAGTTATTTCACCTTTTGGTGCCTCAGTTTCATCATGCATAAAAATGTGGATAACGATAGTGCCTGCCCAAGAAAGCAAACTATGTTAGCAGACATAAAATACTCAGAATTGTCCCTGGTAAACAGTAAATACTCTAGAGGTATTAGGTGTTGGTATCCTGCTACCTTTGCCCCAGTTGCATCAACTTTTTTGTTACTGTTACCACCACTGCCTTCTGGAGTTCATGTTGGTGCATTCCTCTATCGAGACAAGAAGGCAATGGGCCAGGAGTTCAAATTCATTAAGGGCCGAAAACGTAGACTTTTGTTTTTATTTCCAAATGAGGTTAGATACACACAGTCACAGAGAGATGCTGGCAGTGTTGGAAGGTCCTTTGTTCCTCTTACGAATATGATAGCTAAGTGTAAGTATTTTAACTAC
>PVJL010009733.1:32721-54811 GCA_004026885.1 Lyroderma lyra | reverse complement strand
GGTGGACCCCAAGTTCCTGAGGAACATGCGCTTTGCCAAGAAGCACAACAAGAAGGGTCTCAAGAAGATGCAGGCCAATAATGCCAAGGCCATGAGTGCACGGGCTGAGGCTATCAAGGCCCTCGTAAAGCCCAAAGAGGTCAAGCCCAAGATTCCAAAGGGCGGCAGCCGCAAGCTCAGCCGACTTGCCTACATTGCCCACCCCAAGCTTGGGAAACGTGCTCGTGCCCGCATCGCCAAGGGCCTCAGGCTGTGCCGGCCAAAGGCCAAGGCCAAGGCTCAGACCAAGGCCCCACCTATGGCTACAGTGGCTGCAGCAGCTCCAACTCAAGCTCCGGCCCCCAAAGGTGCCCAGGCCCCAACGAAGACTGCAGAGTAGAGGCCTTTGTCTGCTGATGTGAAGACGGAAGGACTGGTGTGACCCCCTGGGCTGCTGTCTGCATGGGGCTGGTGTCCTCCTGTGCTGTTTGTACAAATAAACCTGAGGCAGGATGTCGGTCACTGTGTCTTGACCTCAGGGTTCAGGTGGGGTTGGAACTTCCATTTTGTTTGAGACAGGAGTTCAGCCTTCTGTGGATGGTTTGGTGTTGTGTGGGGGTAGTTCCCTGGAGTACAAGAGGGGACTTAGTAAATGGGAAGTGGCTGGGGACCTTACAAAAGCTGGGGCACAGCTTGCTGGACTGAGTAGGCTGGTGAGGAAAGGGACAAACCCCAAACTTAATGCAGGAAAGGAAAGAGATCCTGCTGTAGAATTCTACACTCTGGCCTGAAATGTTACATTCAGTGCTCGGGGTATGCTGGTTCCCCAAGTGTGAGGAGCCCTGGGTGTCGAGAAGAGATTGTTCCATTTCGTTACTGCTGCCAGTTCATGTAGGTGAGGTCTTTCTGTCCTACAGGGAGGCATGGCCAAATTAAGGAACTCTTCCTGGGCAAGTGGACCCTGGAGGTCTGTGTAGAAGTAGAGTAGGTTCTGGGAAAGTTGGGCATGTACCATGTAGGTGATCTGTGCCCCCATATCTGAGGAACCTGACCCGGCCATGTAAAGCAGGAATGGAAGCAAAAGTCTTTGCAGACAGCTCCTGATATGTGCCACCAAACACTTATCTCCGTGCTAAACCTGTAGTGAGACAAGACCCCTGGTGTGGGCACTTGTGCAGATCTGGGGAAAGCCCGCTGGAGACCGCTGCCTTATTTCTTGCATGTGTCTGTATAGTTCTGTGGACTGTCTGATGTGGTCCATTGGCATTCAAACAAGCCGACTGAAGTCCCTGGCTGACGGCTCGGCACCTCAAGGAAGATGGAGGTGTGTGCGATTGTCAGTGATAGAGTGGAGAGACTGTTGATGTCACTGCTGCCATACCTGCAAGCTAGATCTGGGCCAGAACAGGTTGCTTCCTGTAAAGCCCCTCAGACTGAGTGACCTCTCCTTCCCTGTGCCCCGGTGTGGAACAGGCCACTAACCTGCCCCTTATCTGCAGTGGGTCATACCCCAGTACCCCGCCCCATCCATTGCCCTCTCTTTGAGTATTGTGTTCATGTAGGTTGTGGTCCAGTATCTGGGAGGCTCAAAAAGGGCAGCTATTATGCTGGGGCAACTGGTGCAACCCATGGCATATGGTCCCCCTACCTCTGGAATAGGTGTTAGCACAGTAAAACTTCCAGTTAACAGGCACCCATGGGGCCTGGTACGTGCTGGATAAATGTAAGTAGACTCTTAACCGGAACTCAAGCAATCGGCCCCTTGTTGCTGGACACAGACGTGACTAGGTGGGACAAGACCGGTGTGCTGCAGTGAAGGACACAGACATGGAGTGGTTGGGAAGTGCCCAGAGCCAGGCTCAGTGTCCTTATCTGTGAAATGGGGATGGTAACAGCATGTCCCCAGAGAAATGAGAATGCCTGCTGCATGAATGTCCTTGGTGTTAGTATTCAAAAGTGGCCCCTGTCCACATACTTTATTGTTGGGCAGGGGGAAGAGGGGTCCTTGGCACTGGTCAGGGTGGGAGCCCCAGAGCTACAGGCTGGGGAGCGTGTGGCTCAGCTGTCACTGGGCAGGGCAGGCACGCTGGCCAGGGCAGGCAGCAGCCGTGTGTATATGTCGACCCCACGGAGGAACACGGCCTCATGAAGCCGCTCATCATGGTCATGCAGTAGTACCGGTGTGTGGTTCATGGGTGAGAAGCCCAGAGCCGGGACCCCCACCTGCCGGGGGGCAAGGAGGAGACGTCAGGTGCAAGCCCAGTGTCTGGACCACCCCACTGCCCACCCTACTGCAAGCAGCTCACCGCACGGAGATAGCGGCTGTCAGTGGCAGCGGGGAAGATCTCAGGTTCCAGAGTGAGGTTCCTGCAGAAGGAAGAGCCTGGTGAATGAGGAGGCACAGAGGGGAGAGGACAAGGACGGGGGAAAGGGGGAAAGGAAAGTGAAAGGGAGCTCGAGGAAAGAGGGCAGGGGCAGAGGTGGGCAGGCCAGTGCGCTCACATGTCCTTGCAGACCCCGCTAAATGCTGCCCACCAGGGGTCTGAGTCATCAGTAGATGTCACTCGGGGCTCCGTCCACTTCTAGGGGGAGAAAAAGGATGGTAGGATCAGGACACGACCTGGGAATCTTGCCCTGGCACTGGGCATCCCCCACCCTCCACCCATATACCCAGGTATCCAGTAGGCCAGTCCAGGCCCAGGCCCTCAAAGGCTGCTTCCTGTCCATCCTTCAGGTCCTAGCCCAAGTGCCCCTTCCTCACGGTGGCTCTCCCGGACCTCTCAGAATGGTCCAATTACAGGTCTGAGAGTACGAGGTCCCACCCTTTCCTGGACCATATGTGTTCACACTTGATAGAAGTGATATATAAATATTAGCTTCGTGTCTATTCCTCCCTTCGTGCTGTAAGGACTAAGAGGGCAAGGACAGCGTCTTTAAGTTTACTTCCAACGTTTCTCAGATGTGTGCAGGCACACCAGGCACCACTTGGCAAGCCCTGTCTCCCCAGCTCCCACCACTCCCCTGTGATGGGCCCCCAGTTGGTACCTGAGCAAACTTGAAGGTGACCCCCTCACCAGCTGCCTGGCACCAGCCTTGCAGCTGTTCCTCAAAAGCCTAGGAGGAAGGACATAAGCTGATCCCTCAGGGTCTCCCTGAGCCTCTAGGACAGGACTGAGGACCCGGGCTCCCTCCTCCAAACCCAGGGGGAGATGGCACCTTCAGGTCCACATCTGGTGCCACACGGAAGTCAAAGCTGGCGCTCATAGTGGCAGGGACCACGTTATAGGCCACACCGCCCTCTAGCTTAGTCAGGTTCACGGAGGTCACAGCCCCCAGCTTCAAGTAGGGCTTTGACTGCAGCCTGCGGTGGGGGCCAGGGGTAGGGGTGGGGCCAGGGGTAACAACAGACGAAAAAGGAGGTTTGGCATCCCTTGGACCCAGCCCTCCAGCCCCCGCCCTCTCCCCAGCCTGCCTCACCTCTGCCGTTCCTTCTCCCGGAAAGCCAGGATGGAGCTCACAACCTTGTGCTAGGAGAGTAAAGTGAGATGTGAGAGTGGCCTCAGGACAGAGCCTCAGCAATTCCCACACTCCATCCCGTGTGCCACCCACCAGCTTCTCCGCGGCTGTGTCCTCGATGAATCGCGAGCCATGGCCAGGTCTCCCGGTGCTTGTGACCCGCACCCCTGGGAGAGACAGGGGACAGGGGTGCCTTCAGCATGGGAGGGGCTGGGAAAGCATTCTGCCCAGGGGTGGACCCGTGTCTGCCCCTAATTTCAAGCTCTCCTGGCAGAGCTCTGTCCCCCCAGCAGGCATAGTGTGGGGCTGAGGTGTGCCCCAAGTGAGGGCCAGCCCTCAGCAGCTCAGGAAGGAGAAGGCAGACAGGAAGGGGCTGAGAGGCAGAGGCCCTGGGTTCAAGGCCGAGTTGGGCCCCTGCCTCCTCTGGCCTAGTTTCCCATCAGCACAGTGACTCCCTGCCACCCCTGTCCCCGCCATCAAGCCCATACTCACACCAGGGGCTCCGCTCACTGTAAAAGACAGTGAAGGCATCAGTGGGGTTGGCCAGGCCTAAGGAGGGAGGAAAGGGGGTTCAGAGGGTAGAGTGGCCCAGCCCCCCACTAGCAGCCTCCCTACCCCCCAGGCCATTCAGTAGCCTGCCACCCTGCTCACCCTCATCCAGGGCGAAGCCAGCCCTCAGGGCCTGGAACTCAGGCCGCTGTACAAACAGCTCCATGCCTTGGTGACCCCCCACCTCCTCATCTGTGAAAGCATCAGGGACATGAGATGAGGGAGCTGCTTTCCCAACATACCCTCCCCCTCCTGAAGGTGCCCCCTAAGCCACTCCTACCTGGCACAAAGGTCATGTGGATGGTTCTGGGGAACCGGCGGCCCTCATCCTGCAGCCTCCTCACGGCCTCCAGGTACCTGAGGGGCAGGGTGAGGGTGGGAGCCTGGTGCTGAGGGAACCGCCAGGTGCTCAGGCAGGCAGGCTGGAGCCGCAGGCTCTGAGCCCTGTGCTGCCACAGCCCGGCAGGGGACTCAGGAAAGCCCCTGTCCCTCAGCCTCCCCATCCATGCAATGGGCACAGCAGTGATGCCTGAGCAATGTACGAGGTCAAGATGTTCCTCGGCCTTGAGACTCTCCAATGACATGCCAGTTTCTGGGTCATTCCAGGGGGCCAGTGGGGACATCTGTGGGGGACTGGTAGTGGAGGACACTCACTGGATGCTGACACACTTCATGTCCTGGGCTCCCCTGGCATAGATATAACCCTCAGCATCCTTGAAGGCCTCAAAGGGGTCATGAGTCCAGTGTTCCTGGGGGCAAGGATGGGAAGAGGGACTCAAGCCCCAAACTTGATCATTAATCCACTATGCTCCATGCAACCCTGCCCACCGTAGGGTTGGGATGACAGGTGGGGTGGTGAAGGGGACAGAAGAGGGTGGAGGAGGACAGTGGATTGCCTCACCACTGCCTCCCACCCCCACACCAGCCCTGGGCATGAAGCGACTGCCAGACAAAGTGGAGTGATGCTGACTGAGGCTGAGAGCCAGTGCCAGGACCAGCACTGGGAGTCCCTGAGGTCGAATGGGGGGTCTGCCTTGTCCCCTGCATCCCTCCTCACCCCCCTCCACAAACGCACCTTGAAGACAGGTACCACATCCGTGTGGGAGTTGAGCAGGATGGAGGAGAGTTTGGGGTTCGTGCCTGGCCAGGTCAGCACAGTCACCACAAGGCCAGGTGCCACCTGCAGAGGGCCAGGAGGCGGGGTGGTTGGTCAGTGCAGTGTGAGGAGGTGACCCAGGCCCACCTCCCCTCCCCACGCAGGGCCCCAGACTCACCTCCACTTTCTGACAGCCCAGGCTCAGCTGGTGGGCTCTCTCCTCTAGGAAGGCCACAGCAGTGCCTGGGGACACAGAGAGGCTTGAGGCTACATCTGCCTACCCAGGCCTCCCCTCCACCAGCAAGGAAGAGTTTGGGGATACATCCAGAGAGGAGAGCAGACCCAGAAATGGGCTGCTGCTGCCTCCTCAACACAATTCCACATCCCTCAGAGACACCTGCATTTCTGTCTCTAAGGAAGAAGTATTTTTGGCCAGTCAGTGACCCTTTGTGGAAGGCCAAGTGGGAAGTTCAGAGTTAGAAGCTAGTGTTACCTTCCTTAAGGGTGGGGGAACTGTGGTGCAGAGACAGGAAAATCACCCAATGCCTCTCAGATGGAAAATCACAGCAGGAATTTGGACCCACGTACACAATTCCCAGCCACCAAGCCTGACTCTCTGAGGGTGGTGGCCTTTGTTCAGCCCCAGTAAGCTTCTTGAGGCCTCTTCCATGTGGCTGCCACCGCAGTCTCCCCTCCCCCACCCAGGCCCTGGGGAGTGAGGTGAAGTTGCTCCCTAACTCCCCACCAGGAGTAACTTTTGGAGGAGCACAGCCTTTGAAGGACGGGTTCCTCCAAAGTTTGGAGGAATTGCAGATCAGTGTGCTGACCCAGGGAATGGCTAGAGGGATTGAGACTCCCTTTGGGGAATCCAAGTGGGGGTCAGCTGGGTGACAGGGTTTAGAGCTGGTTTAAAGCACAGTCCCCGCCCCGGAGGCCCCACCACAGGCACCTCCGCATTCTCACCGTAGTCGGGCTTGGGATGGACGGTGCGGATGCGCAGGTACTGACGGAACAGTGTCACGGATGGGTGCTCGCCCTGGTGACCTTTGCTGGCCATGGTGCCGCGCCTGGTGAGCTGGAGGCAAAGCGACCGGCTACCGACTCCTCCAAAAGGGCCCAGTGAACTACGTGGGCACACAACCCCTCCCCAGGAGGACATCCTGTTTCGGAGACCCCATTCTATTTTCAGGCACTGTGCTGGGCACTTTCAACACAATTCCTTATTTAACCCCCTGAAGAGCCCCAAGACGTTCGTGCCTCTGAACGCCCACTTCACAGAGGATAAAGCTGAGGCCCAGAGAGATTCAGGGATAGCTAGAGAGTAGCAGAGCCGGGAATGAACCCAGAAATTGACTCCCCCGCCCGCCTCAAAAAATCTCTCCCTAGTTGCTCGGATATCATGCCAGGGAGCCCCAGATCCCCCTATCCCTCTCCAGGGCCCCCCACCTCTCTCTCTGCAGGTCTTGGGCCCGCGCTCGCCTCTCAGCGCCCTCCTGGGACTGTGGCCGGGTCTCAGGTCCTGCGAGGTCGCAGGCTCAGAACCAGTCCCCGCCCACCATGTGGCTGGACCGGGATCAGGGGCGGGACCGAAGACTGCGAGAACGAGCGTCTCCGACCCAGGGTCCCAGCCTCCGCCAGATTACCCGAGGCACGGATCCCGAATCCCGGATCCCACCCAGGGGCCGCTGCCTCAGCCGCCAGTTCCGCCCCGCGGCTGAATGCGAGCTCCTAGCTGGCCCCGCCCCCGCAGGTCCCGTCCCGCCCAACAGGACACGCCCCCAGGCCCCCGCCCCGGGGCCTGTGCAGCGAGTTCCGGATGGCCCCACCTCCAAAGGTCTCCACCTCTTGCAGCCTCCCGATTGGGCCGGAAGAGAGGAGGGCGTCCCCTCGCTCTCAGGTTACAGCGCTGCAAAATGTTGGGGGAGCTGGCCCTTGCCTGCTCCCTCACACCCCTCCCTCGAGGGACCTACTTCTCCCCTTTTCATGTCTCAGCTCCTCAGGGAGGGCTTCCCTGACTGCCTCGGTCGCCGGTGTGGAGAAATTATTGGTTAGTATCTGTCACCCAGGCTTTGAGCTCCAGAAGGCTGGTTCATGTACCCGCAGGATTCTGTCCCTGACAGAGCATAGAACAAACGCCCGGACACTGCCAGCAATGAAGGATACATGGACGGACAGGTGCATGTGTGACCGCAGGGTGGTCATGTGAACGAGCGGCTGTGTGGGCAAATGTAACAGTGTGTATCAGTGGGGATGACCATGTTTATGGTGGTTGGGTGCGACAGCATTTCTGTGACAGAGGATGTCACGATGAGACATACAGGTGGCACACTCCTGAACGATCCTGGGCCAGGATCCCTGGGTCTTCTGCAGCCACCAGAGAGGGCAGATAAAGCACTGGTGTCCCATGGACCGCCCAGAGGATGCACACGTAGCTGCTCACTTGTGTTCCGGGCTGCCCTTTGCACTGTCAGCCAGTTCTGCCTTCTGCTCCCGGGGCTGAGTCAGCTTGGGGAGGCAGGGATGAAGACTTTAACCTCAGGACCCACAGGAGGCAGGCTGGGAGGGCAGAGTAGGGCTCCATCCCAACCCTCCTGGGCCTTAAGTCTGGGCTGCTGACCCACACATGCCCAGGGGCAAGCAGGTTGGTGGTTCACCAGCAGTGCCATGCTGTTAAATCTCATTCCCCACCCCCACCCCTCCACATTCTGCTCCCTTCGGCCATAGGTCCTGTATTGCTGACAGACTCAGCTCAACTGCCAAGCCCTGGATTTGCCACCAATCCAAGTGGGCACAGAGCAGTGGTAATACCCGCCACCCCACCCCTGACCCCCACCCCTGCAGCACCGTTGGCTAAGAGCTCCACTTATCCAGGCTCATCCAATCCTAATGTCACCTTCTGAGCTAGGTGCAACTATTGTGCCCATTTTACACATGAGGGAACTGAGGCACAGAGCGATGAGGGCAGCTAGCTAGAAAGCAGCCCATGTACTTAGCCTTCCCAGGCTGCCAGAACACTCTGTCAACTCCCGCCCCCGCCACAGAAACACCAGGAACCAGGACCTGTCACTCCCCAGGCACGACAGAAATGCTTTTATTTACTGTGCCTGTGAGATGAGACGAGAGGTCCTAACTGGGCCTGGCCGTGTGCCCGCTGGCCCCCCATCCCAGGGGCTGCCTCCCTGGTCGGGGACTGGTCCAGGTTCTCCAAGCCACTACCCAGGCCTGGAGCCCCGGCAGTGGGTGGGCTCAAGGCAGGCGGTCCAGGAAGGCCAGGAGGACCAGGTGGAAGTCTTTCGGCTTGTGGAGGTAGCAGGCATGGCCTGCATTGTGCAGCTTCACCACCGAGTAGTTGGGCAGGTGGCGGAGCTGCCGCAGGGACTCCCGAGCCAGGACGCGGTCCAGCTCCCCGTACAGGATGAGAGTTGGGGTCTGCAGGGCAAGAAAAAGGGCTGTGATCCTGGGGCCTGATGGGGACCTGCCCTCAAGCCACCTCCTTAGGAAACCTTCCCCAAACACCCACCTCTTTCACCCAGATCAGGGACGTGGCCCTGTGTCCTCCGAGTGAGACCTGAGTCCTTTCCCCCCATGACTTGAGCCATGACAGGAAGCCAAGCCCTGTGGAGACCCTCCGCCCAGTACCTTCACGGCCCAGAACTGTTCCTGGGCATAATTCTGGGTGGAGGCAGGTGCGATGGGCACAAATCCGTGCAGCTGGTGGTGGCCCCGCATCAGAAAGGGCAGGGCATAGTGGCCGCTCAGGGAGGGGCTCACCAACACGGCATTGTGCACCTCCAGGTCCCGCAGCACACGCTCCAGCAGCTCCGCCCGCCCTGCCTCCGTGCTTGCCTCCTTTGAAGGTGCCGAGTTCCCAAAACCTGGGAGTAGCAGGAGGTACCTACTGAGGGAGGTTGGGAAGGAGCTCGGGACTTCCACCCACCACCGTGAGAAGCAGTGGCACATGGCACATGCTGCCCCAAAGGTCCCAGAAGCTATGTTTGGCAATGTGATAGGCCCACTAGGGAAACACCTTTCATTTGTCATATTGGCAAAAGTTAAAAAAATAAACAAACAGAAAAAAACCAACTGGTAATACACAGTGTTGGGGAAGATCCAGGCAAATGGGCACTTTCATATATGACTGGCGGGAGGATAAATCTACATAGCAGTTTGAGGGGTAAGGTAATATTTGCCAAAATTTAAAAGATGTGTGTCCTTGACCTATTAATTGTCCTTGGGAGCCATCCTCCAGGAATCACTGCCCACATACTCAAAGAAGCATGTCCAGCGACGCTTCAGCTTCAATACTTGGGCATTCCAACTGACACTGCAAACTCTAAATCAACCTACGTATTCACGGGTAGAGGACTCATCAGATTGAACCTGTCTGTCTCTCCAATGTCGCTTATGGCGGAGAGGGTTCACAGTCACTGGTATGATCCATGAGACATACATAGTGGGAGAAAACCAAGTTGCAGATAGCTTCGCTAGGCAGGCAGGACACCAACTATATTTACAACCACCACCATACAATCCTGCATATTGTCTGTATCTCTATGTATGGAAATGCCCCCAAAGAATCTGGCACCCCCAAACTGCTTAGAATGATGATAAGGAGATAAATGTGGCATGGGTCTCGAGGGCATCACTCTTCTTCGATATTTTTAATGACAAGAGAGCTTAAAAAAGAAAGAAAAGCTTCCTAGTTTGAAATTGTACAGTGAATCGCCCCCATGCAATCGCAGTGAAGGGAGTCACATTCCCATCTGCTTTGTGATGCACAACAATCCACACTGTAGTTTACAAGATAGAAAATAAAGACACAGAGCTTTTTGTGTTGCCATCGTGTGATGTGACCTGCCACTGTTTCCCCAGACATGGGGTCCAGATGCCCCGCCCCCCGGTCACATCTTAGGACTTTGCTATCCCAACCCCCACTCTGGGAAGCTGCCCCCTTGTACCTGCTGCAGGTTGCCTCCCCAGACCTAGGGATGGGGGCTCTCACCTGGGAGGTCAAGGGCCACGGCCCGGTAGCCTCTCTGTGCCAGCAGCTGCAGCGTGCCCAGCTGCTCCCATGTGTGCGAGTTAAAGGCCTGTCCGTGGAGCAGCAGCACCTGTACCCTGTGGGCACACGGGGAAATGAGGGTCCTGAGGGCGAGCAATGGCCCACTGTCTTCTTAGGCTTACCGCACTACCCTCCCAGGCCCTGAGCACCCTTAGTTGAGCTGGGGTCCCACATAGAGACTCCCCTTGGGTCTAATCCTTCCGCTATACCCTGGGGTCAGCACTCACCTGCGTGCCTGGTGTAGTGGGAGCACCTCACGGTAAAAGATGGGGGAGTTGCCAGGGGTGAGACCAGCCAGGATTGTGACATTGGGGTTTCCCCAGAGCCAGGAGGTCTGCTCAGGGGGGCCTGGCAGCCCCACATACAGCAGCAGCATGAGCAGCAGGACCAAGCCCAGCAAGCCTACCTGGGACCGGCTCATGGAGGTCTGTACCATAATCTGGAGGAGGAGAGGAAAGGAAGAGGCTGGGCTGAGCCCTCCCAGGCACCCTGGACCCTATCCCGAAAGTCCCCCAGAAACCCCCAGCAGAGGAAAAGCTCAGCACTTTCCCTTTATTCTGCTTTGGGCAAGGGTCTGAGGGTTCCCACCCAACTAATGTACATCTAGTCCACACACCAGAACAAGGGCTCAGGTACCCTGCAGTGTGAGAAGGAGCATCTGAGCTGTCCCCCAACACACAGCATGCTCAGTGACCAGCATCATCACTGTGCCAGCTAATCCCACTTCTGTTTATTGAGTGCTTTGACAGCCAAGCCCTGATTGGCCCTTCATACACAAGGGCTCATGAATCCACACAGGAACATAGCCAGATAGTTGATATTATAGGTCTCCTGCAGATGAAACTGAGGCTCAGAGAGGCAAATTCTCTCGCCTAAAGTGCAGTAAGCAAGTAGGGGAACTAGGATTCGAACCCAGGGCTGGGCTCCTAACCACTGGGCCACCCTTGGTTTGCCAAGGGAGAAAGCATGGGATTGGGAAAGGACAGATGAACCAGAGCCTTGCTGGTGGACAGAATGGTGAGGGTCGTCAGAGGTGAGACTATGTGTAAAGAGACATCCTGCGGAGGCCATGTTTGGAAATGCTTCTTTTTATCACATCCCATATAGTAATGCTAAAATCAGAATGTGTCTTAAAAACTGGGGGGAATATTTAATGCTCTACTCCAGCTGATATTAAGTGGGTGGAGGGCTCATGGAGATTCTGTGAAGGGGGATAAGCTGAGGCATGAGGGGGTGTGGGACCAGGGAGGAGAACGGTCCACTTAGAAATGGAAAGGGCAACATGGAGCCTGGAGAGATGAATGTCCCCCGCCAGTTTCATGCCAAGCGACCTGCTCATGCACTCCTCCAGTCGGGGTCCCTTGCCAGCCCAGACGACAGACCTCAGGACTCAGAACCCAGGCAGAGCAGTTGACACTGACTTTGAGACTCCACTCTGCCACTTTGAGTCTTCAGTTTGTCAGCAGAATGGGACAAAGGATAACCTTGAGGCTGCCCTCCCAAGTCTCCTGTTAGATTGCAACAGGACTCCAATCTGGGTCTGTACTGTCACCATTTTTAGGAGGACATGCCTGCTTGTTCCCAAATTCTAGTAAACACATCTGCACTGAGTGCCAGATGGACATTGGCCTGAGCTAGGAACTGGGGACCAGTCTCCAGCTCCACTTACCTCCTTTGGGATGGTTCCCAAGGCCCCACCCCTCAGGTGGGGACCCAGGAGCTGAGCAGAAGAAAAGCGCTCACGCCATTCTTCCTTCTGACCAAGAACAAACCTAGGGTGCACGCCTCCAACACGGCGTTAGCCCAGGCTCCCACCAGGCGGAGCATCAGAGCTCTCCTGTGGTGGGCCAGGGGTGCAGGGATGCCTCTTCTTGGCAACCCAGGCAGCTGGAGCATTAAACCTTAACCGGCAGGCAGTGGGCAACCTGGTCTCGCTACAGATATTAGGGCCAGGGACTGGAGAAGTACCCAGGGTAGGTCCTTGGCAAACACATCGACGATGACACAGGTGTACACACAAACATTGAGTTTTGCACGCCCCCCCCACCCCGCTTTTGTTTTGCACAAGCAATTCCGTACTCGGACATGCAGCCCGTTTGAACACACACTGGCCTGTGTGCAATCGATCCCTTGCAGTACATGCATTCAAAATCGGGAAGATGGACAGACAGACACGCACACACTTTCAAAATCATATGCAGACCCTCAAATTTCAAGCAATCGTCATACACAGGACCCTAAAACTACACACGCACACAAGAACTACACATGTAGAGGATGACTGACAAACACACACACAAACCCTCAGAAATTCACACGTAGACCACAAGTAGTGCACACCCTCAAAATGACACGCACACAGAAATACAAACAGTAGACCTACAGACAACAAGCGAGCAAACAGACCGACACACCGATCCAACACAGGGTCAAGAAACACTGACACATACCATACTAACACACACGTACACCCACACCCCGAAGAACACACGCAAAAGCGCGCGCACGCACACATCACACGACACACGCACACTCGCTGCCCGAGCGCCTGCCCCTCCCTCAGGACTCTGCCCCAGGACACCGGGGCAAGGGGCGGAGCGAGGATGGCCCACCCCCGGACACCCTGCAGGTCTAACTCCCGGAGGACACTTACCGGGCCGGCCACCGCCGAGCGGGTCCCGCCCACGCGGAACCAGCAGCCAAACAGCGCGGCGACCATGGCGCTGCCTCCGCGGCTCTGTAAGCTCCGGCGGACAGTAGGCGGCAGAGCACCACCACCGAGGCGCGCTTGCGCAGTCCACACGCGCAGGCCCCACGCCTAGTGGCCTCGATGTAGAGGGGACTCGGGGCGGCGCCCCAAAGTCTGCAGGCCCGGCCCCTCGTCCAGGTTTTCCGGATAGTTTTCGGCCTGAGAGCCGGGGGAGAGCCATCCAGCTTTTTCCCACCAAAGCTCCTCCACCCTGTTCAGGCTCTAGTCCGTGAAGCAGTTACAAATAAGGGTTGCCTTAAGGACTTAAGGACCGGTCGAGTCTTAGAGCAGTATCAGATGCAGAGGCCTCGCTGTGTAAGTGCCAGCTATTATTGTTATGCAGCCGTCCCAGCTCTACACCTGAGCACTTCCCTGACCCCTCCCCGACCCCCCCCGACTCAGAGCCGGAGTATCTTGTGGCCACAAGAGGGTGCCCCCGAGCACGGCACGGCCCCCGCACTCGGCCGAGCCACCTCCCTGCTTCCCCGCCCCTGCTCCTTCCCAGCTTCCCCGCCCCCGATCTCCATTCGCCGCCAGCACTCGCCGGCCTTCTATCTGCGCGAACCCACGCAGCTCCCCAGGTACCCGTCCTGCTCCCGCGACCCCAAGTTTCTCCCCTTCCCATCTCGTTTCCCCGGGTCCCCTCCCTCTAGTCTGCCCCCACCGCTTCCGCGTGCGCCCTGCCAGGCCCTGCGAGCCAAAACCGAGGTCCTCAGAGGGGACAGAGCGAGACGTGGCGGCGCCGGTGACCGCGGCGTCAGCGCGCTGAGCACTCAGCGTCTCTTGCGAACGGGAACTCCAGAGCCTTTCCCCTCTCAGCACTCCGGTTTCTGCTTCCAGAAATGAGTGTTTTACTCCAACGCCGACCCCCTCCGGCCTGCGATGCCAGCCTACGGCCCTATAGGAGAGCCTTGAGGCGAAGAGGTTGATAAGCAAGATAGTTACTTACTATTGACCGATCACTTCCTTGCTTAGTACTAAGTGCTAGGCCCGCGCGGGGTGTTTTTACACGCGTGGCGTCATTTAACCCTAAAAATCACCTACGAGCTAAGTATTACCCTCATTTGTAGAAAAGGATAACAATGAGAACAATAATTGAGAGCCCCATGTACTGAGTTCTTTCCAAAGGGTAATTCTTTAAAAAAAGAAAAAGAAAAACAACTCGTTAATTCTTGGCATAGTCTTTAATGTCCCATATATCAGATGAGGAAACCGAGGCCCAAGGCCATACAATTAAGTGAGTGGCAGAGGCAGAAATAATACCCACGTTTTCCTCACCCCCAAAGTATGTTCCTACAGCTCTGGGAGCCTCCTGGAGGCTTCCCCGTGCTCTCCCTGGCAGCCTTCCTGTTTCACCTGGGCAGGTTGTTGGGTGGCTCACCAGCCTGACCTTGAACCACAGGCGCTGCACCGGCACAGTGGCAGTATGGCAGGCGTGGAGCAGCGCGAGGGCACCATCGAGGTGCAGGGCCAAAGCCTCTTCTTCCGGGAGGCTCGGCCAGGTGGTGGGCAAGCTGCCCACTTCTCTGTGCTGCTATTGCATGGCATCCGCTTCTCCTCCGAGACCTGGCAGAACCTGGGCACACTCCACAGGCTGGCCCAGGCTGGCTACCGGGCTGTGGCCATTGACCTGCCAGGTATTATACTTCCGGGGCAGGCTTTCTGCACAGGGGTGGTGGCGGACTCATTGGGGACCCATGGCTGGGGTGCTGTGGGAGTGGAAAGACCTAGTCAGGCTGGGCCCTAAGCTCAACAGGATGCAGTACACCCTGTGAGGACCTTTGAGCTTATTTAGTCTTGACCTGGACATGGTCTGGACACTGCCCAGTTGTTTCTGACTGTGTCTCTGAGCCTGTTTCTTCATCTGTAATGGGAGATAGGAGATTACCCACACAAACACATATGTGACCAGTATCTGACACATAATAAAATTGGTGCTCCGCCAATTGGAAGTAAAATATTTTGACAGAGCCATAACCATGGGCTCTGTTGGAAGTCCCAAGAAGTGAGACTGAGTTTCCTGGCACCTTTGTGGGCAGGGCAGGGCCTGATGGATGGCCAATTCCCCTAGTCATGACCCCAGGTAGAAAGCCCCAGGGCTGCCCGTTGTGACCTGGACTGGCAGGCCTCAGCCCCTGGTGCCAGGTGTGGAAGGGGGCATCAAGGCTGACTTGCTGCCCTCACTGGCCATGGCTGAAATGGTTTCAGTGCCGGAGGGTGGGGCTCCAGGCTCTGATGGGATTGGTTTCAACAGTGGGTTGAGCTGAGCTTCAAGGGTAAGGTCTTGAACGAATCTTTCCAGAGGAAGGTAGGGCAGGTACCTGCACAGAGCTAGCCCTTCAGCTACTGTTCTCGAGGCACTCACCTGGCCTCCCTGACACAGGTGCCTATGCAGTGCTTAACTCACTTTGTTTTCACAGTAATCTTACATGGCAGATACTTTTGTTATCTCCCTGTAACAGATGGGGACACTGAGCAGCCGAGAGGGATGAGGGGACTTTCCCAAGGTCACGTAGGTGGTAAATGGAACATTGGGATTTGGGCCCAGCTGTGCTGTACTTCAGAGCCTGATTCTTTCCAGGGCACTGTACTGCTGGGGGAGATGGGCACAGACACAAGGGAAGTGCCTCATGCTTGTTACAGATATGACAGATCTAGGCTGCTGTAGGAGGGCTTCTGGAGGAAGGGACCCTTTCTCCCTTGTTTTGTCACTCACCACCCTGCCTTGTCTCTCCCACACCTGAATCCCTGCAGGTCTGGGGCGCTCCAAGGAAGCAACAGCCCCTGCTGCTATTGGGGAGCTGGCCCCCAGCAGCTTCCTAGCAGCTGTGGTAGATGCCTTGGACCTGGGGCCCCCAGTTGTGATCAGCCCATCGCTGAGTGGCATGTACTCTCTGCCCTTCCTCACGGCCCCTGGCTCCCAGCTCCGGGGCTATGTGCCAGTGGCTCCGATCTGCACTGACAAGATCAATGCTGCCGACTATGCTAGTGTGAAGGTATCCCTATGGGGGAAGCTGAGATGTCCCTGCCATGAGCAAGGAAGGGTCCCTCCCAGGGCCTTTCATCTGGGGGTGCGGTAGCCAAGGGGTGGCTTCTGAGAGGAGCTGACCCACCAATCGGTGCCCTTTTGGTTTACTTAGCAGATTACTGTGCCAGGCCCTGTGCTAATCTGTGTGCTGGGACAGACATAAATCCATGCCCCTATCCCTTGGGAGCAGGCTCCCTCCGCCTCACTGGGCCAGCTTGTCTCCCCCCCTTATTCGGGGAGAGACTGAAGTGATGGGGAGGGCTGGGGCTGGGGTGGTAGGTACCTATTGACTCTGCCTCCCTTTCCTTTCTATAGACCTCGGCTCTTATTGTATATGGAGACCAGGACCCCATGGGTCAGACCAGCTTTGAGCACTTGAGGCAGCTGCCCAACCACCGGGTGTTGGTCATGGAGGGAGCCGGACACCCTTGTTATCTTGACAAACCAGAGGAGTGGCACACAGGGCTGCTGAATTTCCTGCAGGGGCTACCATGAGACCAGCTCTGCTGAGTGGGGTGGGCTGCTTGCCTGTCTGAGCCTCTTTCTTTCCATGGGTTCCAGCTTATCACACACACGCAACAGGTGCACCTGTCTATCTGTGTGCTTGTCTTTGGGGGTCTCTCTGTCCTTTCTTCTTTCTCTTACAGTGACAGAAGGTGAAATCAAGAGAAAACAGTTCAGGAATCAAGGGACATGATATGGTGAAGGGTAACCCATTAGATGAGCTTTTGCTATAGGCTTGTACTCCTGCCTCTGCTCTACCCCCTCTCCCCCTCCTACCTCCCACTTCCTCCTTTGGCTGCATAGTGGGGCACTCGTAGCCCCTACCCCGCCTCTTAGGCCGATACCTATATGCCTATGTGCATGCTTACACATGTTCCCAAATATGACCCAACCACATAGGTATGTGCACCGCTGGCTGCCATGCACGTTCAGGTGCAACCTTGCACTGCATACACAGACATACATGCATACTTGGTCTTCCACACGAGCACTTGCACAGGTACGTGTGACCTCCCAACCATGCAGCACCCCACTTTCCGGGAAGGTGGGGACCTCAGGGACCAGCCCTTGCAGGAGATCCTCTGCCAGGCTTAGGGTATGGCCTGCCCTGTACTCCATTCACCTACAAGTTGCAGCTGACTCCAGAATTGTCCCCCGAAAGGAGAGGACCACCCGTATGACCCTCAGATTTCCCTGCTTTTCCTTCGCTTGCTGGATGCTCCACACCTCCCCAGGTTATTAGGCCTGGGTTTTCTCAGCCAAGCCTGTTTCCTGCTATGAGGTTTGTGGGGTGGGGAGGAAAGTGGAGGTCGGTGAAATAAAATGATGCAATTAGACCCCGCAGGCTCTTGCTGTCTCCAGAGCGTCGCCCCTCCCGCCTCCCATTGGGACCGCCACCGTGGGCCCCTCCCCCACCCTGGCGAGACCAGATGGTCCCCCTGCCCTTTGTCCACCAGGCCAGATGGAGGGGAAGGGAGATTGGATTCCCCTCCCCACCCCCACACACCCAGGTGCCAAGAGACTCAGCTGTGGCGGGGAGGTGGAGGTCAGTGGGACCAGGCTGAGCCGATTACGGAGGAGACACGGAGGTAGATTTGCTCCCCAGGGGGCGACGGTAGGGGGTACGGTGGGGGAAGTAGAGGTCCT
The DNA here is from genome assembly GCA_004026885.1 of Lyroderma lyra. Taxonomy (NCBI): domain Eukaryota; kingdom Metazoa; phylum Chordata; class Mammalia; order Chiroptera; family Megadermatidae; genus Lyroderma; species Lyroderma lyra. The sequence goes on along the minus strand of PVJL010009733.1, from coordinate 37,182 downwards.
GGGAACAGCCCAGGCTCCTCCTCCCCTCCCCATTCCCTACTTGAGTACTCAACTGCGCCGCCACCCTTGCGACCCTAGCCCCAAAAGGAGTTCTGGGGGTAGCTTTGGGCGAATCACGGGCGGGGTGTACGGGTGACCCGCACCGCTCTCAGGCCCCTCTTCCGTCTGGTCGAGTAACCGGGCCTGGGCGGACGAGGGCCTGGCCTCTTGGCAGCCGAGGGCGGTTAAAGGGTGCGGGTCTTGGTGGACGAGAGCCCCGTCCGGGGAGGGATGGCGCTGAAGCAGCAGAGCCAGGAATCCGGCCTGGTGGATGATGGAAGCCGGAGCTACGCGGGCCCGAGCGGGAGCGGGGCAGCGCGGGGCTGGCGGCGGGGCCGAGGCCGGAATTGGGGGTGCAGGGGGCTCGGCAAAGGCGCCGGGCAGTGACCCGGCCAGAAGGAGGGAACTCGGGCCCGGTGCAGCCCCGGCGGCGTGGGGAGGACCGCGGCTGGGCCCGCGCTTCGGGCCCGATGCCCCTCACGTCTCCTACCCACAGGGGCCGAAGGAGCTGCTAGGGGAGGGTCGCCCAGCCCTCCCGGAAGCGGCTGCCGCGCGGAGTCCGCGCCGCGGCGCGCGGGGCGGGGCGGGGCGGGCGGCTGCGGCACTGGGGCGACTGGGGCGGGCCCGCCGCGCTGTAATCGGATCCGGGGAGGGGGCGGGGAGGGGCCGGGCCGGGCGGGCCGGGGGGTGGGGGGGGGGCCGCGGAGCCGGGCTCCGGGCCGGCCGGGCTCCGCGCCTGTCAAACCCCTCATTGTTCGCAGCTGATGTCACTCGCAGTTGTGAGCGGCCGCCTCTCCCGGGGACAATGTGGGACTGAGCGGCCCAGCCGCCGCGCCGCCGCCGCCGCCGCCGCAGGACAGCCCCAGCGAGGTAGGGCGCGGGCCGGGCGGGGCACCGCGGGCCGCGAAGTTTGGGGGTTCGGCCGGGGGCGGGGAGTCGGCGCCCGGACCCATAGGCCGGGTCCCGGGTTTGGAGGACTGGGAGACTGCGAGCACCACTCTCCCTGTCCCACAAGGGCCCAGGCCTGCACAGGTGAGGGGCGCTGGTCTACCAGAGGAGCCCCCCAACACCAGGGAAGAGCTTCCTGGACCTGAGACCCCAGATTGGAGGCTTCATCCCACCTGCTGTTTCCGTCCTTTGGACCCGCTCTTCTCTCAACCTCCTGGCTGGGTTCTGGTTCTGCTCCATCTCTGTCCTCATCTGCCATTCCCTTTCAGGTCCTGGCTAGGCACACACCCCTTCCCATTCTCTGCAGTCTTTGGTGGGGCCAGACACAGACCTGCAAGCCAGGGGTGTGTGGAGATGACAGTTGGAGACTCAGAGTGGTCCCTGGTCTCCTGTGGCTCTCAGCTGCTCAGCTTTGACCTGGATTCTTAGCTGGGGGGCTTTGGCCACTCACTTCAGCCTGGCCCTGGCGCTGGCCTGGTCAGGAGAGGGAGGCGCCTGCCTCCTCCCGCTCATATCCCAGGCCCGCCATCTTGAGACCTGTGGCACCAGTGCCCCACCCGGCCCCAGCACCCTGGGGAGTGGTCTTCAAGGGATGCACCCAGGGTCAACTGCATTCCCTCTTCCCAGAATGTGGGCTCTTGGTCCCCTCCAAGCCCAGGATGGTCACCATCATGCTGGACCAACAGGACATGTGTCCCCAGGGCCTTCTTTTCTGCATGAAGTGTTCTTCAACCCCCACTGGGAGCTTAAACCTCAACTCTGGCCTTCACTGATTCATGAGGTTACCCTCATTACCTCAGGGCCAGCATCTGGGACCCTGTCCTTTTCCCATCTGAAGGTTCCCTAGCCCCTCCGGGGCCTAAAACCTTCTCAACCTCCAAGGCACCCCCATCCCAGCTCCCCCCGCCCACCCCAGCCTTCATCTGCATGCAGGCTCAGGCTGCCCAAACACAAGGGGATTGTTCTTCTTGCATGCTCAGGGTGGGGGGCTGGGAGCAGGCGGCCCACACACCCTGGCAGGCCCAGGCCACAGGGAGGCTAGCTTTGCCCCACCCTGTGTCCCCAGACAGACTCTGTCCACCCTCCCTACTGCCATCACTGCCCCCCCCTCCAGCCCCCATCACCCATGCCTAGCAAGCAGACCTCTTGAGGAAAGGAGCTCTGAGCTGCCCAGGTGGAAGCCCTGGGTGCTCCAGCTCTGCCCCTTGCTTATCCGGTAGCCTTCCAAACAAGCCCCTTCCTCTCTGGGCCTCAGTTCCTCTCTGGTGAGGCCCTTCCAGCTATGACAGGCTGAGTCCGCTTTGTGAAACTTAGGCCACACCCCAGCTCTTCTTCCAGACCCCTTTCCCCATGGGGAAACCCACTCTGGGTCCCCAGAAGTCTTGAAGCACCATGCAGATCCTTTCTACTCCTAGTGATTTGCCCAGGGAGCCCCTAGACCCAGAGAAACAGCAGGAGCAGGGCCTGGGGGTGCTGAGGAATGGGCACTGGGGCTCCTGTCCAGACAGACCCTGGCTCTCCCCTGTGGCTGGTCCCCTGTGCCCCTGTGTCGTCTTACCCCACCTTACTCCTCCTCCAGGATCCTGAGCCCCGGCTCTGGTCCCTGATGCCTCTGTGCCCTGGGAGCCCTCTCTTGTCCTTACATATTGAGCCTGGTTCTCGCTCCTGCCCTCCTCTCTGTGTTGCGGGAAGACAAGCTTGGGAATGGCCATTCAGGGCTCCTTTGAGTGGCAGGCATATCTCTGGGGGGGCACAGAAGCCGACTTGGAAGGTTGGGAAGGGCTTCACAGGGGAGGTGGCATTTGAGAAGGATTTTTACAGAGTGGGGAGGATGGGCATTTGAAGCTGGGATCAGCCTGGGCAAAGGCCCAGAGGCCTGGAGGTGCTAGGCGTGTTTCGCAGCCTGGTGTGTGTGTGTTGGGGGATGGGGTGGAGATGAGACAAGAGAAGTTGGCAGGGGCCAGATCATGAATGGCCTTGAGTACCTGTCTATGGAGATCAAACTTTATTCCTTGGGCACTGGGGAGCCAAAGATGGCTGTGGAGCAGCAGATGATCCAGCTTCCAGAAGGGAGAATGGAAGCTAGAGAGACTGTTCTCAATTGGGGCAAGATGCGGGGATGGGTACCAGTGGGTGGGGCTGTACCACAAAACTGCCCTTTCTCCTGGAGCCCAGTCTGGGCCTGGGCCTGCCTTGTTTTCCCTGGGGGTGCCTAATGATGCTCTCAGGAGATTGTCGCATTTCTGGCACCAGCTTGTCAGAGCTTCCCTTCCCTGCCTAGCCTCGAGTCTACAAGATGGCCCTGGGTCAGAGGCTGGAGCTAGTGGGCCCATCCGCTCCCTGTAGGCTCCACCTCCCCCACTCTCCCAGGAAGTGGTGTGAATGGCCATCCCGGGAGGCTGTAAGGTGAGAGGCTGGGCGCACGGGTCCAGGTCCGGGTCCAGGTCTGAGGATGCGGGGGCAGCCTTGTGGAGGCCTGGAGTAAGGGTGAGCATGCCCAGAGAAGGGGACCAGCAGGGGAGTCAGACTCCCTCAATGCAAGGCCCCTTGCCTACCCCTTGCCACACCCTGCTTCTGATGCCCAAGCCATTCCCCAGCATCACTGGGTGTGGCCAGCGTGGCTGGTTTTGGAGTGTGAGTAGCAGGAGGCTGCTAGGTTGGGGCTGGAGGAGCTGAGGAGGATGTTGGGGGATGTGAGGTGTGGGATGAACTTGGAGACTGGGCCCCTCTCTTGCCCCAGTCCTGGTGGGTCTGTCTACAAGCCCTAGTTGGTCCAGACTCTCTGGCCAGCAGAGCTGAGGGAATCCCTCAGGGGGTAGGCCAGTGCTCTTGAGTCGCCTGGGCCCAGGAGCCCTCCCCTCCCTGGGATTGTTCTTGCTCCAGAACAAAGCCAGGGTGGACACTTGATCCCAGCATGTGGGGGGAGCTGGCTAAGCCCCCGGCCCTTTGATTGGGCAGCTGTCATGAGAGAGAGGGAGGGAGACAGCTGGGGGGGAGGGGCAGGAAGGGGCAGCCGCCATCGCTTACACAGCTGTCATCCCCCCCTCCGCCCCCTCCAGCCTGAGTGGCAGGAAGCCAGGGACAGAAGGAGTGGGCACTGGGTCTGGGGAGGGGGCCTGGGTAACAGGAGGGAATGCCTGAGGTCAGAGGCCAGGTCTGAGCTGGGTACGTTCTGCCAGGGAGCCCTGCTGAACAGAGGGGGCTGGGCACCCTCAGAGGTGAGCTGGAGGTCAGCGTGGCATGACTCCTGGCTTCCATGTGGGTGGCCCAGCCAGGACCCAGGACCCACCAGGCTGGAGCAGCAAATAACTCTTAAAGCCCTGGTGAGGGCAGAAGGGGAGCCTAATGGGGCTGCTTGTTTTTAGGGCCCCTATGAGCATAAGTTGGGAGACCTTTTTCTCCTAAAGATAAGAAAGACCTTGGGGGTCGATCGGAACAAGAAGGACACAGAAAGACCAGCTACCCCCCCCCCCC